>DWJS01000247.1:0-12528 GCA_018248975.1 Codatractus imalena | reverse complement strand
CATAATGTGTTATTATTTACAGTAATCTTAAAACTATTAGTAATTATTTTTAAATATAATTTGCCTGAAATTGCAAAGTATAGACCTCAAAGCTGTACAAATACCAACAAATACCAAATAGGGCATTTGCAAACAAATGCGGTCACATGCGGTTTAGCTCATCACAGAAACCAAACAAATCGCGTTAATGTGACGATGGGATGCGGTTTTTGAATGAAGCTGATTGAATGTTTTGATAAAAACGTAGAAAACGACTATAATCGCAACACCTACCTACTTAGATACCTAGTCTTGGATTAAATGTAGCAATATTTCAATTAGTATTCATTTCCTATTGGAATTTGAGAAGTTCCCTGCTGTATCTTAGAAACCCAAGGTCCTATGTCAATGAAATTATAACAGAACTCCTTTAGAATTATGCTCTTTCCAACAAGGAATTATCCAAATTGGTTGATAAATGACGGAGTTATGGTAACAAATAGTACCAAATCAATGAATTTGCCGCCAACTAAAGCATTTTTAAGGATAACTCAAAAAGTACTTATCAGATCTTAATTAAATTAAAATGAGACCAAAGGGGAAGTACAAGCTTTAATGAAAAAAAAACATCAAAATCCGTAATAAGAAGTTTTTAGGTAACACACCTAAAATACAGACGAATAAATTCTAAACCCAGTCGTTCTTGTTCATTCAAATGACAACAAAAGAAAAAAACGGCTAAATCTGGCATTTATGTCATTGTCAAAAAACTTTTTTTTTTAAATACAGTATTAGTCCAAATCAAAACAGTATTATTATAGTAGTAGTATCTTACAAAGTATTTGTAGGAAACAAGTATAAAATATTTAATATGGCAGCGATGTAAGATAATACTCTAATAAATAGCTTGCTAACAAAAATAAGAAACAAAATAAGGCTGTTTATACACAGCAGTGGTTCTTTAGACAATATTTATCCAAAAAGAAAAAGCTAATAAAACTTTATTTTCCGCCTCGAGTCTAGACAACAAACCGTACAAAAATCCATGCCTATCTCGGTGATCCTCTATCACTCTAATATAATTATTGACTTTCAAGAGCTGGGAGATGTAGAGGGACCATGCTACAGATAATATTTTAGGTATTCGTCCTTGATTTTTTTTTATTATACAATTACTATTACATTTACTTATACATAACGGTTCGTTACATGACATTGGCAATTTGCGAGTTTTTAATTGTTTTGTTCATGGTCCGGCAGCAAGGTATTATATAAGGTAAATATTCCTGACGGGAGGTGCAATACACCCCCGTCTATTAAGTTTCTGATGAAGAAAAACTTATTTGAAATTGACAAATTTGACATTACAGTTCTATACAAAATATACCTAGAATTTTATTCTATATTTTACATTGCTATTAGTATCAGATTTTTTTTCAGGGAGGGAGGGAGGGAGGCATCTTCATCCACTTTAACCTTAATTACACAGACTCCATAGTAGATAGTATCCATAGACTTGTAATTTTTTCCTACCCTTGTACACATATTGCACATAAAATACATAATAATAGGCACCTATAAAATATAGCCGGATCTATAATCCTTGAATAAAATCCTGGCAGCACCCTTGCCCATGTAAGACATGAGAAAATACATGTGTTGACTTTTAGCTGACAACCTTACAAAAGGTTCGAAAACTAACCACGAAGAGTCGTATAAGATTTAAATCAGATTTCATTTAGGTCTATTTCTCACTTCCAATTCAATAAACACATAAAAATAAAATACAGCAGCAAACAGTCCCGAATTCCAAACCTATTAACATACCGACCCTATTCTTAAAGGGACTGGTCGAAGTGCTTTTAGTTGTACAAAGTCCTTAACCTTCCAGAAATCTCCGATGAAATATTTATTGGATTTAAATAGACGGCGGATTTGTGTCGAGTCTCCACCGCCTTCGTCATTCGCCATTTTGACTTATTACAACGGCTTTTGGGATCCCAGCCCTGCGGGGTCAAGTGGCTATTATAAGTTACCTGTTCAAACGCTTTAGTTTTGTTTTATTTTGAAGTATTTTAAATAGTTTTGTGGACGGAATAATACTGATAGTTTATTTTTATTTTGTTCATCAAAACAATCATTACGAATTCTTTTGTCAACAGCCATTGGTCTGGAATAGATCAAAGCGGCGAAGCCTTATCAACGTTCTTATTCGAAATTTTAAAAAAATCTTTAAGAGAAAAAACTAAGTTCACCTCATTTTATCTCGCGAAATGACATATTAACAGATGGACCTCAGAAAAAGTTTATAATATTTTAGCCTACCGTAATATATATACCGTAATAAAAAATTTTTTCACCCTAATCACCCTAATATCACCCTAATATATATCCCCCTACCCTAATCACCCTAATATATATATATATATATATTACCGTAATATATGAGAATAATTAGAATGACCCTACCCAGCCACGCTGTATGGGTTGACAGCAAGGTCTTAGGAACGCTCGGGACTTGGACACAAAAATGCAAGAAAAAACATGTTTTTCCATTATGAATTTATATTTTAAAAAAACATAAATAATAATGCGCAATAATTTGAGTAAAAGCGTTGTACCGGAATTCTGGGGACCCCTTGAGCTCGGAGCCCTAGGCGCGAGCCCTGTGTGCCCTCATGGTAAAGACAGTAGGTACTGGTTTGCAGAGTTATACACCTTAGAAAATATAATTGAAAACATTTCGGTATATAATTTTTGCATATTTATTTATGATTCCCACCAATCTGCATCGGGGCAGAGACTCGTGGCCAGCACATAAAAAGCGTTACAGGCCAAAAAGAAATACAATCTCTAATAAATCAATAAAATCCATAGATGTCAAAAATACTGAAATTCCATTGCCAGGTATTTAACTATAATAATGTAGCTCTGTTTATTCTGCGCTAATTATAGTTCGTTCTAAATTTTATACGTGCCTATTATTATGTGTTTCATAACAGTATTATTAACTATTCAAAGTTACGAGAGTAATATGCGTACTAGGGTTGCGATAAAATTACAAGTCTATGGATGATTTATTTGTAATTAAGTACGTATATTTCCATCTGGACAAGATAAGTAAAAAAAATCTACTTGTGTTTGTATTGTAATGGATTTATGGTATTTCCATTTGCTATTTTATTTTATTACTAAAAAAATATTGCTTTTACACTGCCAATCCGATGACAATAAATTTCGCGCCATTTTAACTCAATATGGCGGACTGGGACGCCACCTTGTAAAGGTCAAGTGCGTATTAGCGTTTCTGATTGATAGAAACCATATTGGTTAACAAATTGAATTTCATGCCTTCTAATGTAACAGCGTTGCCAAATAAAACCTTTTTACGTTCGCCGGAGAGGGACCGAAAGATTTAATTTAATAAATACTTGGGTTCTGAACCTAAAATTCTGCGGTGACGTTTTTAGTTTACGAAACGTATGCAAAGCAGGATATAATGGAGTGTTTTTTTGCTATCCCTTTCACAGTTGTACAATTCATTGAGTTCCAAATTTTCTCAGGCATACTATTTTAATTGATTTTTTCTGGGTTTCGTACCCAAAGAATGCCATCAGGAGCCTACCACTAATTCGTCCGTCACAGAGCTCTATCTTATGAAACGTCGTAGGTAGACACTAGACATTTTCGCAGTGTGCACTATGGCCGCTATACCAAATATAAAAATTATAGAGGAAAATAAAAAATAAACAGTAAAATAAAAGTTGTAATACTTAGTAATAACAATTACCATCTCTTTTGCACATGAAGTGTGATAGGATAATAATTTGTTACAATATCCGGCGGTATATGTGTATATATAATGCGTTTGGCGCTACAACGGATTTTTATATTTTTAGGGACCACCAAGCGCGCGCCGCCCGCGGCTTGTGTAGATCTCAAATGATCTACATAGTTAAGCAACGTCGGGCGCGGGCAGTAGTTGGATGGGTGCTAGTAGCAAAATTTCATACGCTCTTCCATGCTTTGGAGGGCACGTTAAGCCGTCGGTCCCGGTTGTCATCACAGGATAGCAGTCGTCTAACCTTGTCGGAGACCTCATGGGCGGTTTGGAGACATCCGACACCGGTTCGCCACTAACCCTCTCCACCAATCCACATTGGAGCAGCGTGGTGGAATATGATCCAGGCCTTCTTTAGTTATGGGGAGAGATCCGTGGCCAGCAATGGCACATCTTGAAGCATACTAAGCACTCAAAAAACATAAAAATCGGTCCACATTCGACGAAAGTAACGCTGTATAAAAATAAAAATGAAAATCGAATCTTCTCTTTTTTTAATTCTATAAAAATCATTAGGAATAAAACGACTTTTATATATGTACATATTTAATTTATTTACAACTACATATATAATATTTACTTCATACATCACTGGATCTTACCCTAAAATTTCAACAACCCCGCCACAAAAATAACAAATAAAACGATAATAAAAATCGATTATATAAATAAAATCGATTATATAAATAAAATCCAATCCAGAAGACATTTTTCCAACTGAACAGATTTTTATTAAACAACCGCGATCCTTCAAATAAAAAAATATTCCAAAAATATTTAAAACTTGATTTCACGTTAAAACCGCATACAAATCAGTCCATCACATTCAGAACTACAATAAAACAAGTTGACCAGGTATCAAACTTAAAACATTGCTTTTTTGAGTCGAGGGTTAAAAATATATTTTTATGTAAGTATGCATTTTCCTAACAGTTACTCTCATCTCCCACCTTATGACGTCACACATTCAAATCTAAAGTATTAAACATAAGTTTTTGATATATTTGTCTAGGTACATATTATTAATAATGGAATGGTCGGTATTTTGATATAATAATGTACCTTTTTACTGAAAATTCCTTGTACAATACATCATTATTGTCGCACTGCTGGGCACTGGGTCCTGGTGACAAGAGTAAGGCCACCGTCGGCCACGCGGCTCAAGTGGGTATTGATAAACTTCAGACACATTTTTTTAAATAATTCTCAGGCATGTAGGTTTTAAGACTTTCCACCGTTAAATAACTAATTTATAAAACGCACATAATAACTAAAAAGGTTCAATGGAATTACATTCTTACAGAAACACACATATACAGTTAAATTACATATATATAGTTGGTATACATATGTCGTGGCCAGATCGTAAAATTGATCATTTTATGAAATAGTTGTTTTTCGTGATAGCTGGCCAGCTACAAATGACCATATTGTTCTATATTTGATAATATCGCACTAATTTGATAACTTGAGATGATGTATGTAGTTCATAAAATTACGCAAATCAACGTATACCCTTAAAATGAAAAAAATAACCAAAATAAGTATGGTTTATAAAAGCGGAGGCTAGTTTTATTGCTTCACCAAATTTCAATGAACACATTATTTTTAAAATATTGTAAACGAGCTCATTCTCTGAACATTTTGAATTGTGTCACTAATTAATTATTTAATTCTGAAGGTGCGATATGTCCAACAATGTTCGGCCATTTCATTAATGTAGTGTCCATGATACATAGATATAAGCGCCTGTACCGTTAACCTCAGTAACAATTTGATCATATGAAAACTAGACGCTTTTTACACTCATAGCCCCACACTAGGATTCCCTGTGTAGTAGGTGACATGTACTCACACAAAGACGATACACAAACACCCAGAATAAAAATCTTAAAATCATCACTTACATTTCTGACTGGCCGGGGATCGAACCCGGAACCCTCTGCGAGTCACATCCGGTGTGGTAACCGCTCCGCCACGCGGGTCGTCCCCTTATTAACATCGCGGGATTATAATCTTGAGCAGTGGGACGGTAATGGGGTGATAATGATGGCGATCATTATTTCATAAATCTAATGAAAGTATATTCGAGGTTGATTCGAGGCTAAAAAACAACGAAACCACCGCAACAATCACACATTGTATCATACATCATCACTTCACCGTTGAGTAATGTCGCGTGAACTGGAGCAAGTGTGAACAATACACATTTACTTGATGAACTCGCCGCGATGATAATGTTTACTTGAAACTGTTACGCGGATGTTTGTTGTGTAATAGATGCAACTGACTTGCAAACAATGTTAGGTTGTAGAACTTCTTGGTTCGACTCTGCAGGCCACACCATCATTACACCACCATATTTGCACTTATAATGTTAGTGTAGCGCACTGTGTTCTGCTGTGTGTTGGTATACGAAACATTCTAAGTCCTCAGGGATAACAACAAATCTGTGGCCACCCTCAATTAGGAGTTCCATTCTATCTGAAATTGATTGCAAACGTCTCATGATCGGCATTGGACTGGCATCATTTATAATAGCGATAATAGTTGTTTTTTTTTGTTGCTTGTAGGGCGGTAACACAGATATAGCATGAGTGTTCGAACTTAGTCCTCAGGAGCACAATGCAAGTAGTATTCCTATTATGTTTAGCATCTACACATAGGGTATAGATGTCCACAAGTGATGGCACAGGCTAAAGAGTGGCTGTAAGCTTGTTAGCTGATGGTAGCTTAGTGACCCATTATGGACAAAAGCTCTCACCTCTGATAAACTCTCTCGTTACTAAGATTTCAGCGTCACCTCGCATCACAGGAATATTTGCGCGGTAGACTTATAATCATTTTACGAAGACAATATTAATACAAGATCACATTGGATCGCGCAGAAGATTAAATAACCTTAACACTCCTCTTGAAATACCTTAACATTTAACATCACTTTGTAGTAATATCCATTGAAACGTAAAATGAAGACTTAATTATCTGTTGGAATCACGGAACTGGAATGATTGGACCGGGACGGTGAAGAAAGTAAATGAATCAATTATTCGAAACACCTTTCGATAATTGTCGATAGTTAACTAGTGCTTCCAATTAGATTAATGCATAATTGTCGATATCGGAATAATCTATCCTACTCGCTATTTGTTCGAGTTTCTTGACGGGTATATTTTTTTCATTTTTTACAAAGAAACTAAGTCATTTCGGAGTGAAAATTACTGTATAAGTTAGTGTTAAATGTTAGATATTTTCCCGAGATTCCAGTCAACCAGTCCAGTTCCAGTCAGTTTGTGTTAAGGATGCATATAATATCTTGGCACAACTCACAAACGCATATTTGATCCCAAACTAGGCAGAGCCTTTGCTATGGTAAACATATATACATTTTGAAATAAATTTATATATTAAGATACTATCACACCCAAACAAAGATCAAATATTCATGGTTATCACACAAATTTTCCGTGTTTGAATCAAACTCACGACCACCGGTTTAACAGCTTGGGTCACTAACCACTAGACCGAGAGGCTAGAACAAAGAATTATATCAGTTAAAGTGATTATAAACTGTGTTATTATTTTCTACATTTGGTGGCCGTTTCGCAATCAATACCTACGAGAACATCTATTCTTTTATTTCACTTAGAGTAGTGAGTACTCTACTTCTACTAGTAATATCAATTCTAAATAACATTACACAATAGTGCTTCACGATTTATCTGCAATCTCTAATACCTCTATTTGGACAAATACACCTACAACCATATTGGGAGTGGTGGGCGTGTAGCATTGAATCTTTGAACAGTTACAGCTCGGGTAATGTGCAGTTTACCGAGTTTATCGCGACTGTGGTTCGACACTAAACGGGAAACCTGTTCGGTCGGACCGGTTTTGGAAAGGTTTTCGCTCAAACTGCACTAAACACATACGAACCATAAGACTGAAGGAACTGGTTTCGATTTTAACGTTTAGTTTATGACGTATGAAATTTAATAAAATCCGCCAAGTCTTAGTCGGACTCGCACGCAACGGTTCCGTACTTACCGCAGTCATTAAGATGGAATAAAAAGTCCGAACAAAAATATGTTGTTAGCGGCAAGTGCGATATATACAAATACTCCAGGAACAGACATTACGATATCACACTTCATGTGGGTACGAGCACTACGTCGCCATGACAAAAAAGATTGCGTGGATTCTTATATGTATTTTTTGTTATTTTAAAAGTTTTTATATTACTTTTCATTACTTGTTTTTATAGCGGCCTAATAGGTACACACTGTGAAAATTTCAAATGTCTTCGCCTATTACGGTTCATAAGACATAGTCCTCTGACAGTCGAACAGACGGATAGAGTCCCGTTAACACAGTTTTTGCACGGAACTTTAAATATGGAAGGTACCTGAGATTCGAATGGGGGAAGTGCCGGATTACGCACTGATAAACCGCGCGCGGTATTCCGTAACATAATACGAAATACACGGATTCCGTACCAGTACGGATCAGACATGACGATCAGAACATTGGTTTACTAATTAAACTAGTCGCAACGGATGCGTCTCGTTAGCGGCACTCCCCTTTGTCATAGTTGCATTAATTGCAAACGGGACATCGCGGGCCGACCAATCAAGTAGACGTTCGTTAAGATTTTAATTAATTACGTAAATGGTTATTTGTCACAATAATATTTAATGGATGTAGATTTCTATTGAATTTTTTGTAATACATTATTTTGAGAACAGTCTCAACTTATCACTGGTCTCCCTCAAAGTGAAAAGGTTTTAGTCCACGACACTGGCCAAGTACGGTTTGGTACTTTACCTACCTTCGAAAACGTTTTCTTTAATGTTTATTACATAGAGCTGCCAGGTACGTTAGTTTCCTTACGATGTTTTCCTTCACTATTAAATTATCTAATGAATACTTTCTGATATGCACACGCTTTACGAAATTCAGCTAAGCTTCACGAAATTCAGAGGTGTGCCTAGTGCCTGGAATTCGAACCCTAAACTCAAAGCACGAGCATGTACTTTATGAAGGAAACGTATTAAGTTTTCCCCTTTCTATTTTTACGATTAATTAAATGCACGTCTCTGCATCGTTCAAATCTCTCGAGTTTCACGTGTCCGCCACATGGCGTCTAATTGCAGACGATACGTCTAAACAAGATGACGCATATAAAGTATTACCTACCATTGTTCTCAATTACACAATTAGAGTAGTCGTTAATTGGAATACTCGTGAATGACTAAATGACGCTAAACTGTTGGTCGTTGTTGAAAAAATTGGATGTTAAACGAATACCCTCGTTTTTGGAAGTACTATAAGGGAGGGTCGTTCTTATCAAATATTTCCGGCGTGTAAAACATATTTTGTTTATTAAAAATAAACTGAATAATTTTTAATTTTTATTTTGTGGACCTTCTGTAGGTATATCTCCAATTAAATAGTCGAATTAATAGTTATTATATTGCATTCCATGACCTTACAAAATATTTTTCTCAATTCGTTTTTCCCTCCAGAATTACTTTTACTTTTCTTCTAATGTAAATTACAGCCAATATGATATACGGCCAGAATGATATTTTCCAGTGAAAGCCGTTTTAAGCCGTTTATTCTGAAAATTTTAGAATATTTAGTTTGTATAAGGTAGAAATGTTACAAGTTTAATCTTACATAATTTCGAAGCATACTCAAAAAAAGAATCATTAAAATTGGTCCAGAATTGACGAAAATATCGGCCAATATGCCTAAAAAAGGACACCGCGAATAAATGTGTTAACAATAATAATATTATGTACCTATATTCATTTCTATTTTTTTCTTTACAGGTAGTCAATCTGTTAATCTTAACAGAGATTCTGGCAGTCTTGTGAGTTTTCTACGGTGACCACCTCCTACTGAACTTCTTAATTTTGGTTTGATAATTTATGTGTAGTAAGGCAAAAAACTTTGTATGCGAGAATAAGGCAAAAAGTATTTGTATGCGAGAATTTGTATTTAAAATTGTAGCTCCCAAACGGAGTGTGATTTGGTGTTTTTGTTTAAAAAGCTAAATACAAGTTAATCTTACAATAAATCTCTCACAAAATCTGCATTACTATGTAATTGCACAATCACATAAACCTCGATTAATTCGCGTTTGCAATATTATCCAGTCTAAGCTTAATTGCTATCGAAATGTGAACAGGATTGTCTCCGCTAATACGAGTACCTGCACGTTCACTCAAGACGGATATCCTTTGATACGATCTTCATACGGGCTCTAAGGCGTCGGATATATTTTCTCAGTTCACCGTATCCACTTATCGGATCATTTAATATTACTTACGCTAAAGTTAGACTACGTGTCTACGTTAAGCTTAATTCCGGTAATGGCGTTTAGGTTTCTAAAGTCATATTAATTAAGGTTTTTATTTTTATTTTAAAAGACGCATTCTACAACTATAGCCTCACACTAGTTTTCCCTGTGTTGTCGGTGCCATGTGCACAAACAAAGACACACCAACAACTAGACCCAGCATAAATATCTAAATTCATCACTTATATACTATCATAAATTCACAGTCACGAAGTCACATTCACGAAGACGATACACAAACACCCAGACCCAGAACAGAAATCTAAATTTATCGAATACATTTCTAGCTGGCCCGAATCGAACCCGGAACAACTTCCGGTGACCGAACCGACTCGCGGATCGTCATATTTATTATATATGTTTAAATCCCATACATATATGAGCGAAGACCCGTATAACTCGATCAATTAGCGAAACGGACAGACGGAATGTTACACAAATATTGTTATGCAAATAAAAATTGTTTATTATTAAATGTGGCGGGCATACGTCCTGCCACAAGATTCAACGCTATACATTTTTTTTATAATAGTCATAGTTTTAGTTGTGTTATAATAAATAATAATAATGTTTAACATTTTTTTTTCTCTTACAATAAGAGACACTTCCGCGCGTACAAAATGTTTTTGATTACGACTGTCGCGATAAGTTATCATCATAAAATCCAAAAGCTATTGTTTTCGGATCTATATCATGTACCTAACCATTTTTTTAAAGTATTTTATTTACAGGTTTTGTTCTTCCGTTCTGCTTTAATGATTTATCATATGATAATGATGCTCATGCACACTTTCTCTCTATCAAGTACATGATTGAAAACACGGAGAAAAACGACGAGATTAAAAAGTCTCCGAATGATGATGAAAAAGAGCTAATGATCAATCTTCAATGAATTGAATGAATTGATTGAATTAATCAAATGGATCAATGAATCAAACGTCTGAAGAGATTTTTGAATGACAGCTAAAAAAACTCAATCAAGTTACATTTCAGGCAAATAAACAAAGTAAATCATAGTCGGTATATCCATTTGGGAGCTACGATGCCACAGACAGACAGACACAGAATCACGTCAAATATAACATCCCTAATAGTGAAAATAACATAAAGATTAAAATAGAATGAAATGTACTACTGCTCCAATAGCTGCATATCTAGGTCAAAGCATCTTCCAAAACAAACATTACAAGCTTTTACCCCAATTTCCGCTCATCTGAACAACACGTACCTTATACACCCGTACAAAGGTACCGTTCCGATTGGCAAAGAGCGAAGTTTGCCAAACTTTGGCAATCAATTAGGCCGTAACAACTGTTTACCCCACTTCGGGTACTGCGGATGAGGAGCCCGTATTTCTTACTTCCCACTGATACTCGTGCTTTGATCAAGAATATCTTAAAGTGCCCTTCAGTTTAATTTGGCCTTCTTCCGTCGTTTTGTTAGGGTCCCGTGCACAAAGTGTGCCAACCGGACCCTGTTATTAAGGCTCTACTGTCACATTGCTGTCTTATCAACCGTTATAGGTACAATCTTGAAATCTTCGCAGATTGTATAAAAAAATTAAAAGTAAATTAGTACCAAATATTACTTATAAAAATCCATGCCATCTGTTTTGCCATTGCGGCGATCTGTGAGTATCCACATGAAGGATGAAATCGTAATATTTTATATGCTTTCCGGCATTTGCCTCTGTATGTAGAGTTTTGTTTGTTTGTTTGGTGTTTTTGCTCGATCTTGTGGAACGTGTGGATCTACGGTGGTACGGAACCCATTGTGTGTGTGTACCAACTCGGCCTTGGACGAGTCTATTATCCTTACGAAAAGTCGTTCTGAAGATGGTGATTTCTCGAGCGTTTATGATTCAATAAACTACTCGTGTGTACATATATTGTGTGGGTGTTGGTGTGAGAGTATGTATGTGTGGGTTTGTTTATGCTTAAGATATTCGAACACAGTCCTTTGTGACCTACACTTGGGCACGGATGTCTCTCCGTAACTTGGCTGAAGCTCCTTGGCATGGGACATGGATCATGGTTCTCCGATACAGTTTCCAACCATATTATCAAATCGTCCGCAAGCCCTATAATAACACAATACCCCCCGGGACCAGCAGCTTGACGTGCCCTCCAATACGCGAAAGCGCGCATGAAATTTAGCAATTATATTAGCAATAGCGTGTTCGATATTGCCACTGAATGGTTGTCGATAATTATGGCCACAACACTTAGTGTGCCTCATAAATAACTATTCTTACATGTGCGTACCATAACTTAATGTCTCGATAGATCCATAAAACTATCTAGAATACCCCGGCCAAAGGAGATCGATTAAATAAACACTGTTC
>DWJS01000246.1:0-12543 GCA_018248975.1 Codatractus imalena | reverse complement strand
TTCCATGGCCCGAGCTGCCCACAAGTGTTCCAAGGTTTCATCGTTCCCAAATTCTTCGGCCGGTCTAGTCAGAACGTCCTGAAATACCAAATAAACATCATGTTACTATGTGGTTATAATATATCACTCGTTTGGATTCGTCAATATGAAGGCATACCATTGTGTACAATACAATATGTATGACAAGATTTCGTATAATGCGCCAGATATCAAGCTCTACTCTTACTATTTAATGCATTTGCATTTCTTCAAAATAAATAAAAATCACGTCTCCGGCACGACATGAACAATTAACAATAATTAATTGTTTAATACTTTTTATTTATAAGGGCAATGGTATTGATCATTCAGCCAGTGATGTACTTTTGGTTGTACATAAAAGATACTCTTTTATTATTAGAAATAATGAAACTTTGTTATAAATATTACATATCATTATAATTAAATGTATAAATGATGTATTTTTTAATTTTTGGTATACTCGATCTTTATTTCAATTTGTCAATAGAATCATGAACTTAACTGATTTATTGGCATTTCAGCAACGTATTTTTATTGTATTTACTATAATACCCAACTATTATTACAGGCTTAAAAATCATCAGTAATTAATAACACTGCGTGCAATGAATATTATATTTTCTAAGTAACAACTCCTTGTAGCATTATATATGAATGTGTTGTATAGTTAATAAACATACTTATGTAACATTTATCTTAAAACAGTTCATCTATAAAATAAAAAGATCTATTGCCACTTTCACAATATTAATTCAAATCAAAACTTTCTACCTGTTTTATACGTTAGTCGAAGCGCAAACTTTAGTATATTGATATAAAGTAAATATATATGCTATCATTGTTATAATCCACATTATTATAAAACATAACATCATGTTTTATAACACCTAAAAATATCTTGCTAAATAGACGTACAAACGGAAGTAAAATAATACATATTTTTCTATACAACCAATTAATTTTAACTCTGTTTTTTTTTTCATAAATATGTCAAATTCTCGGATGAGAAACAGAAATATTCAAAAATTATAATGGCAACACAGAACGCATTCTAATTTAGAGCGAGAGAGTTACACATGTTTACTCGTGTATTAGATAAAGACAAAAAAAATATTCGTTTGGGCTTCGTTTCATTCTACAATTCCATTGGAGGAGAAAGAAAGAGGGTGGCGCATGCGCGTTAGGCCGACGCCATCTCTAAACTACTGTGCATAATTACTTGTTGAAAGATTTTGTTAACGGAAGTGAATTTGGTGTGTGTTAAAACGTGATAAAAAGTGTTAATCATGGAATTACTTTGCGGCTAGTGAGGCCGAGTGTCTGTTTCCAAGGACCCTTGATTGTGTCATCGTTAGCATAACCGACGGCGGTCAGGATCTTGCGGAAGTTTCTTAGCTATAGCAACGCATATTTTTTGCGGCTATCTCCGCCGCAGTCGCCACACACACAGCGTTATTTCATGAACTACTGTCGTCTAAATAGCCAGTGGTAACTATCTACCGTTGCGTTTTCGGTTTACAAACAGTGCAGATTATAGAAAGGACATAAAAGCGGACAGTTACCTCCGCGTTCTTGCGCGCGTACGCCTATACATAGATGGTGTATATTATGTATGAATTATTGTTTTGGGTCAAAGACATCTCGGTGTGTTAACCTGCGACAACAACAGCGCCGTAAACGCGTTACTTTTATGTTTCAGGTTAAATCGGTGGCGGGATTGTGAGTTAAGCTTGATATGAACTCCGCTTTGAAGCCGCTATCACAGCCGGGGGTGCCGCAGCCGGGCGGGCAGGCGAGTCCCGCCAAAGCAAACGTCGCGAGCGCGAATCACGCCGTCGGTCTGCCGCAGGGCGCTCAGAATTCCCTACATCACGCCTCAAACAATTTGGTCGGGCAAAATTTAATACACCATGTACCCAACACGCCGCAGTTGCCCCCCCACGCCGCTCCCTCTATGGCTCCTGTGAGTGCAAACATGGCTCAAATGGCGCAAAATATGAGTCACCACGGAAACTTATCACATGTGAACCCACTGCTGGCTGTCAGCCCAAGCAAGGCCCCAAGCACCAGTGCTCCCTTAAGTTTAGTTCAGGATAAGGCAAATGTGTCACAGCCACTGGCATTGACGAGAACAACAGACAAAAAGGAACCAGAATGTAGTGGACAAGCTAATGGTACCATTGAATCCTCAAAATCAGGTTCAAATACACCAACCGTACTGAAACCTCAGAATCCAGAAAGTAATAAAGACAAACAAGACATTGCAAAGACATCACCGAGTACACCCAAACCACCTGAAAAATCAGGTAGTTCACCGAGCACTCTACAGAAAATAGAAGCATCAAATTCTGTGGGGCAGGCAGATGGCCCCGTACAACCTAAAGTGGCAATGGCCAATGAAGCACCCGAAAAATCACCTTCAAAACCTACTGAACTGAAACCTGCCCAGACGGCAGATGTAGCACCAACACAAAGTGATAACAAACCGGTACCTGAATCAGCTAATGAGAGTCAGTGTCAAGATAAACCAGAAACTCCACAGAAGCAAGAAGCATCCTCAATAGAGACTGCTAAGGCCGAGGTGCCAGCTAAAATAGAAGAAAAAGAGGAACCTAAAGTAGAAAAGCCTGTAGAAGGAACAAAGGAGGAAGTTAAAGAAGTAAAAGTTGATCCTCCTAAGCAGGAGGAAGTAGAAAAACCCCAGAAATCAGAAGAGAAAGTTGAAGAAAAGAAAGTTGAGGCAAAACCAATCAAGTCAGAAATAAAGGTTACACCCAAATCCACTCTGAAACTGGCAACAGTCACTCCGCCAATGAGAAAACGAAGGCAGGTTTCAGATAAGACTGATGGGGCGACACCTGCAAAGAAAGCTGCTGATGGAGATTCTACACCTGATGCTAGGACCAAGAGGAATCGAACCAAGGTTTGTTCTTAAAATATTTTATTAGCCACACAAGCATTTTTTTACACTTAGACTGAATTGTTGCTTTAGTAATATCATGAATCAGGGACTTTGGTATTGCTGATGTCACTAAGTCACAATTACTATTAGGTTCAGGTTGCTTTTCTGGCAAAAAAATTAAAAAACAAGTCCTTAAACATGGCCTCTAATGATGTAGCAAAGGCATATTAATCAAAAATAAGCAGTTTGTGTCTACCCCTAAGCTATATATTTCAAAGACAATTTTCATCTAAACTTAGTTATTGTTAAACGCTCCTAAATCCATCATAAATAGTATAACATTGTGTATAAACATTGAACAATCAGATTACCCAATAGATAAAAATAGTCATATGACAAACATAGTTGTATTACAGATCACTATTCAACTATTACAATTCACACTTTACTACCTGGTCATAAAAATAGGACCTATTCAATTTACGTCACGATGCCGAACGTAGATTGGCGCCATTTTACTTAGTCGTAATTTTAGTCCTATAGAAATGTAAATCATGTTATTTTAAATTTTTTCTTTCAACTTTTTGTAAACTTTTATGAAATACATACATGAGGTAAAATGACATTTTTGTACATAGGAGATGTTTTTTTGTTTTTTAATGAAAATTTATAATCTGTACTTGTTGTTACATGAACCTTGTTTTGTATATGGAAATACACAAGTGCTGAATGTATGTGCAGAGATACTATTAAAATGCTGTGTTAAACTTATTTGTACCACCGTCAGGCATAATTTTTGGATTCTGTGCACAAAAGGTGTGCACTGTGCACTGCCGTTTGTTTGTCTGTCAAAGTGCTATAACTTCTGAAGTGTAATAGGTAGACACAAGAAATTTTCTCAGTGTATACAACACAGACACTATGGCCCCTACATCAAATAATAAAAAAACAAAAGGGTAATTAAAAAACATACCTATAAGAATCCATGTAATCTGTTTTGCCATTCCTGCAATGAGTATGAACATCCTTGCATCTACTGCAGTGGAACCCAGATTGAACTATGCAAATTTACAATTATTAATTTATAAATGATTTCTGAGAATTCTCTAAACATAAAAATGACTACCTTTCATTTTGGACTAGAAATAACTAACAAATGTTTTAGTCACATGGAGTGGTAAAATATTTAGAATTTTTCTTAACATTGTGTGTAGGCAGTAGCTATGCAAAGGACTCATGATGTCATATTCATGCATTATTTATACTGGGTACAAATAATGGCATAACAAAAGAAAAAGCATCTGTTGATAAATTTTTGGTTGCTTTTCCAAGCTTACTTACCAAATCCAAAGCTACAAAATTCATATTTTGAATACATACATATAATACTAGAACTAATTAAAAAACTGTTTCTAACGATTATATTATAAGCTAGTTCATAAATATTAATCAAAAACAAAACCTTTATTTCGCTAATTTTAAACGAAGCTATTATTTTTTATTAAACCAACAATGCAATATTACAAAATAATTAAGAAAAATAACCCTTTTGGTGCGAAGCTATTAAGGCGAACGCGGGATTCTATTCAGAGCGCAGGAAGAGGGTAGCATTCCAGTCATGCCTATATTATAAGACGTAAATATGTCCACACACTTTTATAGATATAAATGCATCGTTTTCCTTAAACTTTTCTTGAACATTACAGGTATTGTATACATTCATTGTGAAATAGGCGTAGTCGTAACCATTGTATTGTCGTATACTTTCAACATTGTACGTAAAATTTCCTTAAAACAAATGTTATTTTTGTGATTAATGTGATATAATTAAAATAAATGTGACTTATTAAATAGGCAAATTGCGGTCGGTCTCGCACATAAAGGGTCTCACAGTCATTAAGACTGATCTAAAAGCGTCAAATAATAAAACGTTAATTATCACTCCATTTATTTAATTAAAAATAAAAAAAAAGCTAATAAATCTAAGTAAACAAATGATAAAACATACGGCAAGCGCCACATACAGTATCCGACGGCAAGCGCCATATTGTCGTCGGATATCTGTACGTGGTGCTTGCCGCATATCGAAAACAAAATATTACGATATCACGCTTCATGTGGATAATCGCACGTCTCCGCATTGGTAAAACAGACGGCGTGGATTCTTATAAATAACATAACTTATTTTTAAAACTTCTATTTTACTTTTTTATTACTTGTTCTAGCGGTGACGGACAAACAATAGAGCCTCAATAATAAGCCTCGATGGCCCTCCTTGGGTACAGAACTCTAACAAAACAGTAAATAAGTAGAGCTATTCGGCTGTTGTTTGGCTATATTTAATATGTACTTCCATCACACACAAGTTTTTAAATGAAACATTTTTTTGTTTTAATGAAAAGGACTGGAAGATGAGACCACCTCTAAATCATGGACTGTGGACTGTGAATCATGGACATGGACATGAACGAAAATATCTGTGAATATGTATGCAAAAAACATGCAGACAAATAATGTATATAATAAGTTCCTCCTTTTATGAAGACTAATAAAAAAATGTGTTTAACAATAGGGTTGAAAAATAAATGCTCTTAATTGTCCTTATAATTTATAATGTCTCGTTTATTACAGGTGCAGTTGTACCAATCTCCGACGCCCGAAATCGCAATGGCAACAAAGCTGTCAGCATCAGCCGGTCGCTCTACACCGACTAAGCAAAATGATGATAAGCTAATAGTTTTCTATAAGTAAGTCCTATTACGTTTTGTAATCTTTTTGGTACGATTACGGCATAACCGACACCTTTAGCAGAAGTATAACGACCATACGCCCTACTTTGGGCTGGATTGTCTTAATTTTAGGCTATCTGTCCCAATGTAGTTTAAAATGTCCCTCTACGCATATACATAAGTCAATGGTTATATAGCTTTTCTAGCTTCCAAAATAAGCTATATTCCTTCTTTTATTTAGAATTGATTTATATAATTGATCTGCTTCATCGAAAAAATTAAAACAACTCCCTAATTGTTATATTGTGTAGGAACTTAAGACTTTTTGTAAAAAAAAATACCAATGATTTTTTTCTGCTATCTTCAACAAATTTCCGGCTTTGATGATAATAACTGGTAATGTAAAGTATAATCGTGCTGTGTTTTAGTTTAAATGGTTTGGTACTGCTAATAGCAATGTTCTCATTCTGTATGACATTGGTTACAACTTTCTATCGAAGCATACAACTGGTTGAATATCCTTGTTTGCTATCTCAGTTAGATAAAAAAAAAACTTTTTTTAAAAATAAATTTGCATAGATAAACTATAATCTTTTTTATTGCCGCAGAAACGAATACTTAGCCGTTCGCAACGCGGAGGGCAGTTTCTACGTGTGCCAAGCAATGCAAAATGTATACCGTACCACGCGCAAGATTAAGATTCGTTGGCTATCACAAGACAAGAGCGACTCGACTGGGGAGACCTACAAACCCGACTTCTATGACGTCACTGGTATGTGCCCTAAACTTTTAAAATACACGTTTTATTTGTGTATAGAGTGAGGGAAAGTTGTTTGAAACTTATGACCCTGGAGATGTGCTTCACAGGTTATAGTATTTATTTTGCCTGTCTGTCACTGTGAGTATCGTTTACATAGGCTGTAGGGCTGAACTATTTTTAATGTAACATATTTTATTTTATTCATTGACTTTTTAAATCAAATCTTCGAATGATAAATAGTAAACACATATTAAATCAAACTAAAATATAAGCATGTTGGCTTACACATTATTTATCATGTACATTTAAATTGCAAGAACTTATTCACCATAGTTTATATGCTGTCCATGCTCTGTTAAATATAAGCCGCCATTTAAGACGTTAATCTTTAATCATTCGGATTATACATACTTTAATGAACAATTTGAAGGTTACCCTTTATGGTTTGGCTCTGGAGGTTATTTGATAACCATCTCATTCATAAATATTGTGTTTGAAAGGAGATACTTTCAAAGGTGTCCCATTATAATTTCATTGGCATTAGACCTTAGGTTTATATGAGGCATCTATGATAAACCAGGACTTGGTAAATTCGAATAGAACTAATTGAAATGTCGATATCTTTATGACAATCCAAGACAATGTCGGTGGTAAGCAGTAGTGGCAGTCGTGTCGAGCGTGTGAGTGAAGTGTTGGATGTCCGCAGACATGGAGTGCGTGCTGACGACGCTGTCGGTGTCGCGCGCGGGCGGCGGCGGGCAGCGGCTGGCGGCGGGCGAGCGCGCGCGCGCCACGTCCATCCTGCAGCGGGCGCTGCGGGCCGAGCTCGGCGACGCGGCCGGCGGGCCCGTCACTGAGGAGCATCCGGACGGATGTATGTATTTATGCCTTGTTCTCTTTTTTTTTTTTGTTTTCAAATATAGAAAAGAGCGAGTTTAAACTTTTAAACCTGTGTCTTCGACTCGTTTATGTGAGCCTGGTAGAGCACGGGTCTGCTCTTAAAATAAGACCTTTCTTTTTTGTTCTTTTGGTTTGAATTTGTAAACAAGTCATCGTCAATCTGTTTCTGTGTCCCTGGTAGGCAAAGTCCGCTCTTAAAGTGAGAAGTTTACGTGTCAAAAATAAAACCGATTGGAATTTGGACATGTATACCTGTCATTTATGACCCATTTCTGTGTCCCTGGTAGACATGGGGCTCCCCATTCGAAACCCCAGTGTGTAAAGCCGAATTTCAAATCACTAAACTACCGCTACGTACACTTTTAACAATGTTTCAACTTATACTGCCAAGTTACACGTGTGTGTAACAAACCATTGCTTTTGCATATTTTTTTAAAGCAAACTATTATATTTTTTGCTCTCCTTATGTTGTGAAGTAAATCTTTATTAGTACTACAGTAATCAAGCTCTTGTCGATTGCCTAAATCTATTTGAGCTGGAATATAATTAGATGATTATAATATTGTTTTACTATTATTGTTTAGAGAAATAGGAGATTGTATTACTATTTTAATGAACTTACGTTCGAACCTATGTGTTTGTTGTTTTAACGGCATTGCCGCCACCTGGCCTTTCTTAATTGCTTTTTTTATTATTTCATCTGTTAATTGTGTTTTTTGTTTGTCCATTTATTTTTTGTTTGTTTTTTTTCTAACGATACTAAGAATTGATGTTTCAATAAAGTGGATGTTTCAGTGGACCTGTCGCTGTACACTGACGAATCGCAGTTGGAGAAGAAGTCACGAAAGCGCAACAGTTCCAAGTCCTCGCCGAAGACCAAGCCTGAAGACTCCAGCGCTCGTAGCGACGCTGCGGTGAGTTATTCAAGTTACTTTAGTACTGATTTCCGATCTCAACGTCAATCAATTAGCAGCTAATAAGAATAAGTACAAAAACTTTGGGTATGAGTAGAGGCTATTTCCTGTCAAGTGGACTGTTTTACAACCTCAGATAGGTTTGACGATCAAGTTATAGTGACTCATATAAAAGTATGTTCTACATGACATACTTCAAACCAGAATACAGCAGTACTTCACAGTACTATTGGCTGCTATACGTTTTATGTCCCACTGCTTAGGACGGGTCTCTTAACGATTGTTGGAGGCCTCGAGAATTACTCCTCCGGGGAGGCAGGCTTATTTCCGTACCAGATGTGAATAAGTTGACAAGTCTGTAAATTGATGTTTTATTCAAATTCACAACTTTGGTGTGTGCAGTACAGCGGATCTATCGACTTAGTTATTTATTCGCTCTATAAATATACTCTATAATACAGTAATTCTAATGCCTAGTGTAGAATAAAAAAAATATGCAAGTCGACTTATCAACGTATTCATGCCTGGTACGGATTTATCGGGCACGCTGCTACTAACGGGTAGAAATATGTGTAGCGGTGGTGCCTTGGGACTGTACTACTCGGCCTGTACTAACTTGAAGCAGCCTTAAGTATGTAGTAAGAGGTGGTGCTTTGGGACTGGGCCACTTGGCCCGTACTACGTTGAAGCGGGGGTAGTTAAGCAGGGTGAAGCCGGGGCTACCCTTAAGTATGTAGTAAGCAGAGGTCGGTTCGCAGAAGGAGAGTCCGGGAGCCCGCGCCAAGGCCGGCCCTCGGCGTGGCCGCGCGGCCGCTAGCAAGGTAGGCATAGTCCAACGGATATATAGACATGTACGTATCCGCCAACTGTTAATGCACCCGCCTCGCCCCGCCCCCGCCGCATGTGCCACGCTAACTGTGCGATGTTTTTCTTTTCACGGAGGCTACAAGTTAACCCTGTTTTTTTTTAAATTCACTCCCGGGTCATATTTTTTTTAAATAGCTGGTGAATGACCAGGTATCGATGTCTACATCGATTCCTGAATTCTAATCAATCCACTGCGTTTTGAAGGTTGTACAATGAAAAAAAATTATGAGCGTGACAATATATCACTTTTTTATTCGTCCAACATTTATTGAATTTAATATTAAATATTAATTTATAGTTTTAGTGAAAAACCTCCGATTAATTCATTTGCATTGTTTCAAAAATTGTAGCCCGGCACATGCAGTAGTGGCGTTTTTAGTGGCAAAATTTGACAGCCGCCATACTTATATCTGTGCGTTAACCAATGTTGAACACGCCTAAATAGATACGTAAGATTTTTCTTAAGAACACGACTCCCTAATTATGGGATTTTTAAATAAAAGCACGTCTCAACGCGTTTGTTTATGTTACTCCACTTAAGAGAAAATATTTTAAAGTAATGATTTGATGCATCAACACGTAAAAGTAGAAATAAAATATATTAATTAAAAACAGCTTTTCACAGAATATTTTTATATCCAACAGCATTAGTTAACACACAGATATAGGGTGTGTCGGTTCTGCCCGTTCAGGCTGCATGTGTGAGTCACAGTCGTTTGTCTGTTTAGACTTCAGTTTTAAGTCAGTCAATTGTCAGCTGTATCAATATTTAGTATAGATCAATATACAAGTACAAGTTAATGAATACTCAAAAGGGCTCTGTATTTTAATTGACAGTTAATTACAAGTTTTGAGTGGTTTATTTGAATTTCAGTTAATTGAATTTTAATTGGTTAATTGGAATTTTAGAATAATTGAATACTTGAAAATTATCATAGTTTCTAAAAGACCAGTTTAATATTTGAAGTGTTTCAGTTAATTAAGAATGTTCTTTAACAGTTTCATATTAAAAAACTGACAGTTGAAAATAGAGAGCTCTTTTGTTCGAATAATTGAAGTTGATTGAAACTCTAAAAATAGAGAAGTTCACACTAGAAACTCAGTTAATACTTCATCCAGTAAACTTTACTTGGCTAGGTTGTCAACTGCATGCAATGACCTCCACATTAGTTTGACCAATGGCTAAAGTTTAGTCGTACAAACTTTGGTTAATGGGAAACTTGAGTTGTATATATCGTATATTTCTTGACATAGGCTTTTATTTTTGTACAAAACTGTTCTTTGAGAGGCTAAACATGGGTGTTTGCTTTATTAAAAGTATAAATGATAAAATGAAATATTTTGTCATTTTAACATCAAAGGAAATTATTTAATTCACTTATTATTTTAAAATAAGTTCTGCATAACCTCATTTTATAAGATTTGCAGTAATAAAAAATAAATGCATCAACATTTTTTTGTTATAATTTGCAAATTTAAATTTTTTATACGACTAAAGTTTAGTCGATGAAGTATTGCCTGTAACTAAACAGACATACACAAAGACTGTTGTTTTATAATTGTATATTATACAGAAGTTTGAGCGGGCGGTGTGAGAGGCTGTTTGATTTTCTATAAAATGTGCATGTCTATATTGTATTATAGATTTTAAAATGTAATACTGTTACACGGTTCCAGTGAGTCCTGGTAATTTGATTGGGTCGAGGTATTATAATTATTTTTACTTTTATTCATCAATCACCTACATGAGACATTTTATAATCATTAATAAGCTCTGATCTATTAAGAAACTGATTCGCTGATGGTATTCAAAAATATTCATATTTCATTATCATAAACCTTGGCTATTTTTACAAAACAATAAAAAAAAATTGGCAAGAAAAGTGATATTTACAATATATTGTCTTCTTCAATTAGATTAATTCTATATACATTTCAGACAATAATTAAAGTGGTAATACATTGATAAAATAATGCATCCCAAATATTAATGATTCTTCTTTAAATATGCAAATTAAATATTGCCAAGTATTTTTGTTGGTAATACAACATAATCATGGGTGATTGTGAATAAATTAGATCAAATAAATATCGTAATAGCATTTGTATAAAACTGTCCTAACAAAGTTTTTTACCAATTATTTCTAATTTCAATTAGTGATAGGGCTGTCTTCTTACTTCGGAGTTAATATATAAACACAGAGGAAATATTGTGACATAAACAAGTAAAGAGCAATTTTTTTTTTTAAATACTTGATTCCATATAATACTTATAAATTATATAGGGTTTATTTATGTATGGGTGTTTGTGTTTAAGAATATTGACTATGCACCCCCAATGACAAGTTAATTAATTATTATGATTAGCTATAATGTCGAATGGTGGCATACATTGTGACGAACTCACATGTCTTGGAGCTCTCCATGTAATAATAAAAATAAGAACATGACATGTAATCACTAACTTAAGTGGTTACTATCTCCAACAACCAGAGATTGCTATAATAATACAATCATGTACCTATTCGATTTTGAAATAACTGCAACATATAATTAATTGATTATTAAATTATATTCATAATTAACTAAATAGACTTGATATTTCCTCTGTGTAATGAACTCACCCGTCCCTTCATCTTCATTACCATTGCTTGCTTTTGTTTTTAAATATCATTTTCATGATTTTTTTGCCTAATTTCTTCTTTAATTTGCAGGCAATTTAATAAATAATTTTTTGATATAATGCATGTTAATTATGCATGCCAAATGTTATCATGTGTGTCTATGTGTAAACATAAATGAAATAAATATTCTATAAATACATGTACTCTGTCCAACCATCAACTACATTGACTTGTTTATACTACATATATTTGAATGTCTTAAGTGTCCGGGTCAAATATGGCGCAATCATTTACCCCATCAGTTACCCCAAACTGACAGACAAAGAGAAACTAACAGTTCTAAGTAAAAGTTGTCTCCAATGTTTTAGCAAACAGCTGGCCGGACTTTGCAAAAGATATTTGTGTACATAGTCTCTTTATGTATTTTTGCATTTATGTTTACTACATAACTGGGTAGGCGTGGGAATTTAATTATTGCAGTTCAAAACTCCTTCTCTTGAGCTGTTCAAAAATTAATATATCTGGCCAAATTATCTTAATATGTATAGTGATATGTCATAGTTTATCATCTATTTTTGTGTAATAAATAAAATTAGTATATATTCAATCAAAACGAAACAAAGTAAAATTGCAATATTTAATTTTATTTGCTTAGTAAAAAAAATACTGAACAAATGATCGTATTTTTATGGGACCTTGAAGCGTACTTTATCATGCAAAAAAAATCAAAATTCATCTAAATATTTTTGAATATAACATAAAAAATACATTACAGAAACATTTTTTTTTTTTTTTTTCAACTAATCACTGTATTTAAAAGTAATTT
>DWJS01000245.1:0-12543 GCA_018248975.1 Codatractus imalena | reverse complement strand
ACTTTACTGAAATAGAATTGAAATTAAACGAACGTAAGGCAGCGGCTGAGATATTAGGAGATCCTGATTTAATCTTAATATTTTACTTTAGAAATGCGAGAGACCGGGTATAACAGGAAACTTAATTAAAAGTTAATGACAGTTAATGTTTAAATTGTTTTGTTGAAAACTTATAGATTTTTCTGAGAAACGCTTCATGTTCTAATCTTGAAACCATACCAACTTGAAATCATTTTAGGGCCAAAAATCATAGACAGATTTCAAGCACATACACACGCCTCAAAATTGGACATAAATGTAGAAATATCAACTCACTACTCCGAGTGAACTCTAAATTGATTAAAACACGCTGAACACACTCACTCACTTACCACCAACACACACACAAAACACAAACCTTGATCATAAGTTGAATTCCGTTTAATTTTGTGACACCAGGGATCGAAGTAAAACCCAATGTGCCGCGCGAGTGATTAGTAGTTATGTTTAAAGATACCTCGAGGTAGCCGACTGGTCCGTTGAAAGGGTAGTCGCCGAGACGTCGCTCCTCGTCCAGAAACTTGCCGGCCTTGCCGTTGACCGGCGGGCAGAACAGCCCATAGTTGAAGCTCTCTTTCAGCTCCTGAAAATAAAAGAGGAGGATTGTTAGCACATTCTGCGCCTCTACACTATCGACCATTTGCAGACCATTGCCAGGGGAGCTCCTAGGCTTGGCACCCTCCGAACATTGGGTGGGCATGTATTGCTCAGCAAGTGACGATTGCCGCATTCCATAGTAAACAGTACGGCTGCTAGAGGTATATATTTTTTCAGTATATTGTAATATTTTACATAACTATGAAATAAAATAAAAATTCCAGGGGGTATTTACTCCCTTGAGAATCTGAGGCAAAGAGGATACCCTCCAAATCCATACTAATTTCCATACACCAACAGTATTAGGAATATGAACAGGAGGCTATGAAGTCCCTTATTCGTGTACTGTATGATCGTATGCTACTGTTGTATTGTACAAAAATAATTATTCTATTGTTATTCATATTTTGATGTTAGAATACGATCCGACGATACGGTACGATTTATAATGCGCTAAGTAATATAAATCGCTTGCTATCTCATACTGTTATTCTATTAACTAGCAATTTCTATTATGTTACAATGGGCAATTAATAAGAGATGCTTTATGGCCAATTATGAGGATAGTATTAAACTGTGAGTGTATTAATGTAATTTAAAGCTTATAAATCTTCGTAGGTAATCAGAACCAATTAACGCACGGAATGATTAATTGAAGAGAATCCGCAGTGTATAAATAAAGTGTTACTATTAATCGTTGCCGTTTCGGCGCCATTTTAACGTTTTCGACTTTGATAAAAAGATGAAAATGCAACCATACACAAAAAACGTGTTGCTTAAAGCAGTTTGTAAGCTGTAGTTTCGGCGATGTTATCATTTTGTCCAAATAATAACAACTCCAACAATATTTCTAAACGAAAGGTTTGCAATTCGGCACGTATGTGTCGTAATCTATTTATTTTCACGTAACATGAAGTAAATGAAAAAGTGGGTGTTCAGTATTTCGGCCAGTCGAAAACTCACGACGTTTGGACATTGTACTTATAATACAGACAGACGAAAGATATACTACGTCACGGACGGTATTAGGAATTCGGAGCCACGGGATCACGGGAAAATAAAGTACAGTGACTGAGTGCTCTGTGGCTGACTGGTCACCAAGAGAGCATTGCGGACAGAAGTTATTTAGATATAGCTTATCACCAGCACTTTAACAACCATCACAGAAGATAAAAAAAACGCTCGCATTTAGTACCAGCGACATAAAAGTCATGCAGCAAGGTTAAAAGTCTACATTAATTGTAAGTCGTCTGAATATTTTCTGTATTCTAAGATTATCAAGTAGGTAGGAGTCAAATAAAGTAAAAATAAAATGATAGGCTATGCGATATATTCCAGTCAGCTACTTAATTACAGCTTTAATGGTTTTACGGAATCTCAACTATTCTGCGAAGGGGTTTAATGTCCTCATATTTTAATGGTTATTTATGTAATAATATAAAAATTGTATATTTATACTTAAGTCATGTAGAGCTTCTACATGACTTAAATATAAATATACAATTTGACTCCTATTTTTGTCACAAGAACACTACTAATATGCTATATAATATTGGCTTGCATGTATTGACTACACACTTATTTCAAAAATCTTATCACGTAATTTTATGTTATTTGAATATATTCTAAGGCTATGGTGAATTTTGAACGTAACGAACGAAAGTGGACGTCCTACTCCGTGGCCTGTAGGCCTCCGGTGCAAGGGATTACGGACCTCAAGAATGTCCTTCTTTTCCGGCAATTCTAAAGGGGTCTACGGCCTCCGGTGATGTGCTCCAAAGTTGGGTGGCCGTTTAAGCTTGGGGAGGGGGGGTCTCGTGCGTGTGCAAGACCCGAGTTGGGTAGATGGTGTTCTGTTGGTGGTCAGAGAATCTAGCCCAGGAGCTCCGTAAGGAGCGGGCGCCCATCTAGGGGACGAGCGTGTGTGTTTGTGTGTCGGCTGTTGGTGAAATTTGAATGCTTTTTCTTAATAGCGAATGGTCCGCTGGAACTGTAATGTGGACTATGAGATCCATATGAGATATAATTCTGAAAAGAGACCCAGCCGTACTAGGCTGATGATTTTGTATGTAGGTGTAACTACCTTACACCTTCAACGAATAAGGATTGATCACCGTTTGCCGACTGATGGTTCGAAATTGACGTCGTCAAAGATCAACTTTACTTTACACCTGAAAAATTATTGAATTAAGAAAGTGCATAAGCCCATAAGGATATTATTTAGATGCTCTATCAGTCTATTAAAAACAGGTACTTATGAGATAGAATATGGGGGTTTAAAGACACAAAACGAGTTTGCTTCGGCTTACGATCGATGGTAGCACTACGTCGGGGCTGATTATAACATAGCTATCGTGGATCAACGTTAGTGATGCAAGTTATGTATTAAATCTATTTTAGTACAGAGTTGCTCGTAAATTTATAAATAGAACGCGGATAGGTTCGATAGAATATATGTAGGTTTAATGACGCAGAACAGATTTACCCCGGCTTACGATCGACGATGGCGAGATACATCAGAACAGATGACAACAGCGTGTGCGAACTGTGATGCAAGCCTGAATGCTTTAAAGGAAGAGTCAAAAGTTCTATACATATAAAACTATTAATGGCATAGGTGTATATAGGTTAGATATAATCTGCACGTTTAAGGAAAATTTTACACGGTAGTCGATCGATAGTGGCAAGATACTTCGAACTGATTGCAACAGCTTTCCCGGGTCAATAATAGTAATGTTGCTATACTATCTTATGCTAAACTGTTTATACATTTATTAATAGAAGTAGATGTTGCTATCCTATACTAAGCTGTTTATAAATTTATCAGTAGAACTCAGTTTAGATACTATATTGTAGTTTTAATGAAGCAAAATAGATTTGTCACGGCTAACGATAGATGGCAGCAAGATACATTGAACTGATTGCAACAGCGATCTTAGGTCGTTACTATGATGCAAGCCTTATGTAGTAAATTTAGCTCCGTACTTACCTATCAATCTATTAATAGAACGTTAGAGTATGTAGGTTTAACGAAGCAAAACCAATTGACCGCCGCTCGAAGACTAATGGCGTTAGGATGAGTTAAACGGAACTGATTGCGGAATATTGCGACGGAACCCGATATACATATATATAATAGCATATAACCTAATAAAGTCTACTTTTCCGTGAAAGCCACGTTTAAGACACGATATATACAAGTTTTAATCAAATTGAAGAGGAATTGTGAAATATTTCTTAAATATCCAATAGGATATTTACTTCTACTTCTTACCTCTGCTTAATTAGTCAGTAATTAGGTAGTGGATATAATACATATATTTGCTTTATTTGCTTACATTTTAAGCCTTTCACATATAACAAGTAGGCATATTAGCGAGGTTTCTACATACGTACTATGCCTACCTTTTATTTAAGGAAGATTGTCGATGTGAAAAAGTAACATTTTTTTTTCCCATCAGCATTTGAGAAGCGTTGTGGAGTACTCTTTAGGCATCCCCCAATTGTGGGAAACGTACTCAGTGGGATCTAAATTCATTTAAATAAGAAAACGTTATCGTAAAAGAGAATCGTTTGTACGAGCCATTCTAAAAGTATTCTAAGTTATTCTTTAAGTCCTATATGTCCTCAAAGGCAGCTACGAACCTGTGACTGACTTTTGTGGAACACCAACCATGTCTGAGATTGATTAGATGGACAGCATCTTAGTTACTTCTATTGTATACAAAACCATGTATGTTTCATGGAAGTAAAACAACAATAGTAAATACTGTTAGATCAATCAAGTTAAAATGTCTCTCTGTCATGTATTTTTAGAAGTCCGACCAAAAAACTACATCCTTGGAATAATATAATACTTGGGTAATAAATAATAAATTATTATTATTATTATTATATTACAAAATCCAACTTAGACCTATATGAGGTTCCTGTTAAGACTGGTGCTTCTCGACGTCGCTTATATAGACTTAGATTAATCATAACTTTAATGCACTTTAAGGCTTTAGTGATTAAAAGTAATGGGACTTGTTATTTTTATATATCACGACTAGGCCAACAGAATTCGCTTGATATTAATATTGTAAGATTTAACAGGACAAGCATGTTAGTGACATATACGCTTTGCGAAAGGACAGTGTGTTTTTGACGTCCAAAACAATTTGGTAAACAATCTACTTTGAATAAAACATTAATTTGATTTATAAGTAATTTTTTTCATAGTATAACTTACAAAATGATACAGAGGTACACGAAACAATTTATCGAGCAAGTAACTCGATATAACTTTATCATTTTTACAAAAAATATGTATCTTTATGTATTACGCATCAAATATGTATCATGCAACTGCATTAAAACACATAAAATCTTGATTTACTTTCGCAAGTAAACCGCATTACGGGAAACTTACATAAAATTCCGTCAAAAGATTTATTAACTTATTTTAACGACTTCACTTTTATATCGATAAATTGAATATCGTTAAAATAAATACATAAATTGTTACAGTTACCAGAGAGTGCAACGGTAACTTTGGGCACGCTTTCGTGGTGGAACGAGCTACTGTTTCCTTTATAATGAATCGGACAAGCCGATTAACAACTATGATATAGTGTTAAGCCAACCTAACAACAGCTAAGTTATAGCGGAAGAGACTGTATGATAAAAGGGGTTGTGAGAGAAATTGTGTGTTGAACACGGCGTGTCGAAGTGAAATATATAAACTAATGTAGTAACAAAGCAAATACATTGTTAATTGACAGTACTGTTGGCTATAAATTAAAAAAAAAGAAAGCAAATACTCATAAGGTAGGTTTAGGGCTCCCAAAGGGTGCTAAGGAATCTGTTAGTAAAGCTCCGCTGTTCCTCTGGCTATTTGTCCGTATGTCTGTGTGTCTGTCTGTATATCTGTCTGTCTAAATGTCTGTCTGCTTATCACAGGGCTGTGCACCGTGTCTTATGGTTCATAATATAAAAGGTAGACACTTGGAATTATCAGAGTGTGTATTGTGATGACAACAAGGCTGTTATGACATCAAATAAAAAATAAATAAAAACCTAAACTAAAGCTTTCAAAATACATAATTACAAACGCTTATATGAATCAATGTTAATAAAGTGACGATGTGCGACTACTCACATGAACTCATACTGTAATATTTTGTCACGATATCCGGCAATATTTGTATATTTCGTGTTTGACGCTACAAATATCTTGCTCGGAATTTGTCGTTTGCTCTTAATGACAATGATGCGGAAGCCTTCGTGTATGTATCCGATTCCCACTTGTCCAATTTCTTTCCTGTATTATGAAGTCAATATTTCGTCGATGTATCTCCCAGTTGGGCTCGAATTTCTTTTCAGATCGAGAAAGGTTTGGGCCGTAACACTGGCCTTGTTTGTGTTAGAGTTACAGGCAATCATAAAGTATGACTTGTACAGTTCAAGAGATAACTTTGAGATATCATATCTATGTCAAACCTAAATTCGAATCAATTGGAATTTCGATTCCTTCGTTGTTAGAGTTCGACGTTCATATCCTATACATAACCACTAAGGGCATCATATTTTTACTAGCGGAATTGCGGTTTTCATACCGAGAAAATTCTTGTTCAGTGTAGAAAGCAAACAATTTGTCCACGTTTTTGCCTTAATTCTCTTTATGGGTAGGGCACACACCATGTATGGTGGTAAGGTTTTATCGTTGTACATTGTGAGCAAGATCATGGCTAGAGATACAAGACATAAAATGCTTTTTAGTTATAAAAACGGTTAAACGTGATCGTGGTTGGTCGATGCCCTGTACCCACCCAGTCTGTTACTGCAGCACGCGTGAGGCATGACATTTCATTAGTCGTTGGATAAACAGAAATGTTATAAGCATTAGAGAAAGGTATTAAACTGATAAATGTTTTAGCGAAACGAGCACTATGCTTTCTGGAAGTGATTTGAAGACTTGAAGAAGAAAAGGAGGTATGTACTAGAGAATTATATTATGCTTATATTTAGTAAAGGAGCATTAGCATATTTTAGTAAAGGAGCACAGGCTGATCTTGGAAAAAGGTTTGAAGACTTGTAGAGGAACAGGATGCAGCTATTAGCACGAGAGAAAGATATTACGAAAATATTTTAGCAATACAACAAGAGGTTACTCTACCAGAGTGCTCTGAAGACTTTAAGATGAAGCGGGATGAAGCCGATTCTATCGAAGGCATCAAGGGGACATATGTAAGAGCGTAACATCTTGACCCCGTATCGGCAACCTCGCTTGTGGTGATCGTGGTAAACGGACGAAGGCTTTGACTATGGACTGATTACCGCATAATCGCCATAAATCTATTACATAATTAATAGCAAATTGGAATGCAATGATGTGCCATATTGTATGAAATAGCAATAATCCGCGTGTATAATCAAGTCGCGCATGTTTATGTAGTTCAGTGATTCAATTGTGGAATCAATGTTCTTCCAGCTTATGAGATCCCCCTCCGTGCAACATACATTTAACACGTTGAACGCTTTGCGGCCCACCGGTGAGCCTAGTCTACTATTTGTTTGGGGCCAAAGTAAAATCATGAAGTTAGTAATTTTCATCAACTTGTGGTTTTCATCCCAAAGTTTATTAAATGTGGTAGTTTGTACAGAAAATAAAAATCAGCAATTTTTATCGTCTAGTTTTAGAGATGTAGCAAAAGGCTCACGGGTGGGTCGCGTGGCCTCCTACGCACGAATAAAGAATATCCGTTGGCGGGGGCCGCGGGGTCACGCTACCGCTCACCCCGCGCGCACGCAACTCAACCGCGATTCGGTCTCGTCCGGTCATATCGGGCAATGCGTTGTTAAATGAAGGTGCTACGATACGTTTCTCCTAGGAAAATGGATTTTGAAGACTTTGAGTTGACACAAGAGGATGTAACACAGTTAGAAAACATCGAGATAAATCTTTTGAACCATAGTTTCCAAATAGATTCAGACGAAGACATACAACGAACGTCAAGAAGATGCCGGAGAATTATATTATCTGAAAGTGAGAATAGTGAAGATGAAATTTTACAAACAATTGCAGATATTGGTAAGTTACCTTTTAATATGTTTTCAACACCGTTAATTGTATAAAGATACTTGGCTAAAATCTTGCAATTCTATTTTAATGACTTGCGAAGTTCCGTAGTTTATATAGGTAAGTTTTCAGACAAATGTGTGGATAAGAATGGGTGTATAGTTCTATATATGAATAAACCATATATGAATTATTATTAATTATTTCTGTAACTATACACCCGCTATTTTGACCAACACATAAAGATCAAGAGTAGTTTTTAAACCCCTATTACGCAGTCAACCGCACAACAACTCAACACACTTAACTTTGTACCGTCCTTATAACTTAGACGTAAGCGTAGAAATCGAACTGCAAGTGGATAGTTTGATATATTATTATTTTATTTGTGATATTTTTGTGTTCAGGTAATACACCGCCACTGGAGACATGGTTGAAACCTAAAGGTAATCAACGTAAAGTAATAGCTTTTACTGAATATCCTGGCATGCCCACTAACCTTCGCTCAAGCATGATAAACGCCTCTCCCGCTGACTTCTTTCAACTATTGGTTCCTGATAGTCTTTTTCAAGAAATTGTAAACCGAACTAACCAATTTGCTATTAACAAAATTGCTACATCAGAAGATACTTCGCGTTTTGCAAGAATTCGCAAATGGGTTCCTACCGATCTTGGGGAAATCAAAAAGTTTTTTGGTTTAATCATATTTATGGGCTTGACAAAGCTTCCTAGATTGGCGAACTATTGGTCTACTAATGACATCGATGGTCATCCTTTTCCACGCACTATAATGCCACGTAATCGCTTCGAGCTGATATTGCAAATGCTTCATTTTTCAGAAGACGATGAAGTGAACAAATATGACCGCCTCCATCGTATTCGTTACCTTTTGCAAAAATTAAACGAACAATTTCGGAAGCACTACACACCCGGCGAAGACTTATGCATAGACGAAAGCGTTGTCCCATTTCGTGGCAGAATTGTTTTTCGTCAATACAACAAACAGAAACGTCATAAATATGGCATTAAAGAATTCAAATTGTGTTGCATTCCTGGATACACTTATAAAGTAAATGTATACGCAGGCAAAAACGACGATACTACTAATACCACTCCGTATAACGTTGTCATGGATTTACTAAGTGGTCTTTTAAATAAAGGTCATACCCTTTTTACCGATAACTGGTATACAAGTATCGAATTAGCCAGGGCTTTGTTAGAAAACGAAACCCATCTGGTGGGTACAATTCGAAAAAACCGGAGACACTTGCCCAAAACAGTTATTTGTAGTAAACTGAAGAAGGGACAATTCATAGCTCGAGAAAATAAAGATGGAATCACAGTAATGAAATGGAAGGATAAAAGGGATGTTTTGGTTTTGTCCACAAAGCACTCTGACCAATTCATAAAAATAAAGAACCGTCAGGGGAAGGTGGTACTGAAACCAAAGATCATAAGGGATTATAACACAGCCAAAGGAGCAGTCGATTTATCCGATCAGATGGCAGCATATTCGTCACCATTGCGAAAATCAGTAAAATGGTATAAGAAGCTGGCCATAGATTTGTTATTAAATACTGCAATGGTGAATGCTCTGACATTGTATAAATCAGTGACTAAAAAAAATATACAAATCGTTGATTTCCGACGGTCTGTATTGAAGAAACTTTGCGGTGTCTTGCCCAAAGCTGCATCAACGGAAAGACCGAAAAGAGTGAAACACGCCTTGGAAAAGAAAGACGGTTTGGCCAGAACCGTAAGAAGAACATGTCGTCAATGTTACGCAGAAAACGTGCCAATCATGGGTAGCAAACAGGCTAAAACAAAAACCAAAAAAGTGTGTACGTTTTGCGCAAACTGTCCAGGTAATCCTTACCTTTGCTTACCATGTTTTAACAAAATTCATTCTTGATTTTATAATATTAATATGCTTATTGCAGAATAAATGTTTTTATTAAATAAGATTAAGAAGTGCCATTAAAATGTGATTACTATAAGACTACATAAAATATTTTATAAGTGTTTGTTATAATGTTTATAAGCAATATCTTTATTTGGTAAAGAAAAACTTAATTATATTATGTTCCTGTATTTTAAATAATAACTATTTTAATACTTATTTTTGGTTTTATTGAAAGTGATCATATTAATTGTATTGTTACGAACAACCCTAATGACCTGTTGAACAATAGCCCTGAAAATCCTTAAAAATACTACACGATTTAAAAACCACGCCGTTTGGTTAGGCCACAGGGCCACGCGGCTCACTTAAATATTAGTATAGTTCGATAACTGCTATTCTTGGCTCGTGGGCAACGTTTTCGTTGCAGCTTACACATGGCTCACGGGTGACCCCCGTGGCTTGAACGGACCAGCAAGGGAAGGCTCACCGGTGAGTCTCGTGGCCTATATGGAGATACTCAATTTTTCTCGTGGCGTTTAACGTGTTAAGGAACGATGGTGTATCCTTTGTTGGCGAACCTTAATGAAATAAATAAATAAATGAATACATTTTCATGTATCCAAGTAAGCTTAATATAACTACAATCCAAATAATAAAACCAACCGACTTCAATCGTAACAACTAAATTTTTTACAAATTAAATCATTTTGTTTTGTTTAAATCAAAAGAAGAACTGAGCTAAATTTCATTTCTATGGCACCATCTTCGAAGTATAATCTATCATGCAAAAAATCATCAAAATCGGTTCACGATTGAGGAAAATATCGCACAATCCACAATCGATCGTAAAGACCCTTCCGTTTTAGTAGCGATTAACGATTTCGATTAATTTAAAACCATCGACCAAGTGGATTGCTCTTAAAACTCCATGAAGATTAATGAATAATAAATTTAATTATAAAGTCTCACTTTGCATCGCAAGTGTTTTAATAATCTGTCTAAGCTTATTTTATCGTCTATTTCAATAAAACTCTGATCATTATTCGCTACATTTACATTTACAGTCGAACTTAAAATGGTCCTTCGAGCCGGATATTTAAAAGACAATTGTAACAAGTTAATTTTTGACTACTATAGAATCAATGTGGTTATTATGTTACGAAAAGGCGATATGATATTGATCATATGCTTCATCGTTAAAACGGTAAATAATTTAATTGAGGCAGGCAGGCATGTACATGTAAATCACTTAAATCATAGGTGTTAGATTCGAACCTGGCACTAAAGCAAGGAATGCTGAATTACATTTCAAGATATTTTTTGACTACTATAGAATCAATGTTGTTATTATGAGGTATGAGAAGGCAATATCACATTTTTTATTTTCACGGTCATAAATTTCTAATAGGTACATCACTTAAAAGTCATAGGTATAGGATTCGAGCCTGGCTCTTAAACGCGGAATTACCTTTCAGCAGACTATCATTTCTCCGTTTATGTACACACCAATTCATGCTACTCGATAAAAATAAAATTCTTAAAATGGAAAGAGATGTGGAAGTTACGAAAGAATGTTCAAATCTGTTCATACTTTTCAAGTTATTGAATGAAACTTGCGAACTGGTAAAAGCGTGTACAACTTTCCTTAACTGTTTCGTACTGGAACTCTGAACAACGTTCAAATATTGTTCAGTTGCGTTGTTACTTACTTCATAAACGCAATTGTTTCAACAATGCTTTGTTTTGAAAAACGAAACATGGATTTTGTTTTTGAGGCTGCGCTTATATAATTACTCGGATCTCAGTCAATTAGCAGGTTTTCCATTTCAATTACAGATTCGTGGTACCTATAATTTTTCGGACTAATGCGCGCATTAATGACTTCATACTGAGGATTTTATATTTATTATATTTTTTATTATTAACAAACAGAGTAACCTAACTGGAGTGGTTACTCACTAAAATTAGACATTAATTGTCATTTGTTTTAATGATTAAGGAATATATTTTTTGACGACCCGCGTGGCGGTGCGGCTACCACACCGGTCTGACACGTAGAGGGTTCCGGGTTCGATCCCAGGCAAGTCAGTAATCTAAGTGATTAATTTAGATTTCTGCTCTGGGTCTGGGTGTTTGTGTATCGTCTTTGTGTGCACCCACGACACAGGGAATCCTAGTGTGGGACTATGAGTGTAGAAAGCGTCTTTTTTTTATTTATTGTTGGAAAAGTATGTACTTGAGAGGTCACATAAAAAGTCAGTTAAGTGCGGGTTGGACTTGCACACAAATGGTTTCCGCAGCACCGTCATTAAGATAGATAAAAAACGGCGAACCATAGCGTTTGTAGCGGCAAGCACAACATATGCCACTTAGGTGAAGTCTGCTAATCCGTACTTGGCCAGCGTATTGGGCTATGATCAAATCTTCTCACTCTGAGAGGAGACCGGTGCCTAACGGTATGCCCAACAGTGCGACAGGGGTTAATGATAATCTAAATGAAAGCGTATCAACTAATCATCAAGTATTTTTATTACTACTAGTGGTCCTGTAGGCGGTCGAAAATCGAACGTAATTAATATTTTTGTACATTTGAACGTTATTCAGATTCTTTTGTCAAAGATTCTGACACTTTAAAGTTCTTTGAGAAAAATCTCTAGTCTATGCGACTGTTTGACAACTTGTCATTGACAGTACGACCATAGGGAATGAATGCTTTGTTTAGTTAAGTTTAATAATTTAATATATAAAAATACATTAATAATTGTTCGACATTTAGTAAAAATATAGATAAATAATTTTGAAGGCAAATTATATTAATTTATTTTCAATTTGACCACAGATTTTAACCATAAATAACAAATACATATGTGTGTGTAATGTTTTATTTATTGATTTAATGTACTTTATAAGCATTATTATTGAAAAATATTAGCGTTCTGCACTT
>DWJS01000244.1:0-12544 GCA_018248975.1 Codatractus imalena | reverse complement strand
CTGACTGGCCGGGGATCGAACCCGTAACCCTCTGCGTGTCAGACCGGTGTGGTAACCGCACCGCCACGCGGGTCGTCTTTAAAAAGTTGTAAATTTTCACTTGACAGTGAACCTAAACGTCACCGAAAAACAATAAAAACCCCATAAAGAAAACGCACTGCAGAGCAATATTTTTGCAGGTGGCATACATTTGGCAACATCGTTTGCCACCACCACTATACCCATAACCATTATCACCACCACTAAAACCACAACCATGGCATTTATTATATTAATTCTAATTTAGATAATTTATTTCTAATCAAATGCCTAAAAATAAAGTTTCAAGATCAAGAATCATCATACATAACGATGATACATTCTGATTCCATACAGACTTTCATGGCCTATTTCACCCCCTTAGGAAAAAAAATATTTAAAATCCAATATGCACATTAATTTTAATTTATAACCAAGAGACAAACTTTAAAATTACATGTGTTTAACTTGTTCACTGACGGAGTTCCATATAAAATTTCACCCCCCGTTCAACCCCTTTTAACGTTAATATTTGCAACTAAAAGTAGCCCATGCCACTCTCCAGCCCTTCAACTATCTCTTCGGAAATAGCTATGTTTTCCCCTTGACAGAAGGACAAACAAACAAAAAGTACTACTTTGTTTGTTGTAGTACTAGTCCTCATACTATTCCTAGAACTAACATAGATTAGTATGGACTATAACAGTTTAATAATATTTATTACCATGTGTATAATATGTACCTTAATGACATAACATCTGTGCCTTCATATTATCCAATTATTTCTTTTAATAAGCAACTACTAAGTAAATCAGATTCTCGGTATGGTCAAGAATTATTTTATAAATCTTACCTGCAAATATTTAAACTCACTTAAAATATTCCATGCTTTTACCTGAAAATAAAGAAATACAATTATTGTTATTGACTTCAAAAATTAGTTAAACAATTAAGCGTTTATATAAAACTCAATAAGTCTTCGAACTGTAGACCTCAGCTCCAAAAAACCAGGTTACCTAACTTATTACCTGTAATATAATTATTTTCCATCATCATTAATTAACCTCGTAAATTAGACTTCGTGAACAAATGTCTTAATTACAAATGAGCACGCAATCCCTTCAAATCGCTACGTGTTTATGTTGTGCGTGTTGCTATAACAATAGTTGCAGTTATTATGAAATTGCATATCAGCGCAATTACCAAACGTTGCACAATCAATTAGTATACGGAAATAAAAACAATACCAAAATTACATGTTTATTTGAAATGTGTAAACAAAAGAGAACAGCTTGGGCCGTATAACAAGCAAAACTCCGTGCTATTGAGTTAATTCTACTCACCGGTAGATGGCGCAATATACCATATCACATCGAACTTGTACTTCAAAAATATTTAATACATTTCAAAATTAAAATGTTTAATTTTTTTTTAATTGGTATGCAGGCTAACATTTCTTGAAATTAATAAAATGAAATTACTTGCGCTTACTACATATACACGTATAATCCGTAAAACAATGTTCTAGTCTTGTAATAATTGTATAATCAAATCACATTCCAGGTCCTACAAGAAAACGCAAAGCGAATATTGTCGTGCGAATGCAATGCGGCCTAACATGTTCACTCGACGGCGGTCACCACCGGTCACCAGGAAAGCGATGCGAAGAAGCAAGCCTCCAGATAGGCGCAAACTTACAAACGAATGACAAACTCTCACTAGTCTGACAACCCGAAAAAAACCAAAGCACTGGCAATACTGTGATATTGTACACCGTACCTGGACCAGAATCGACACTGTGATAGAGACGAAACAAGATAAGTTGAGAAGCGAAAATGGGTATACACGTCCTATTAGCGTCAACAGCACTGAAAACAGTGAGTGTTACCGGACTGTGGTTGATACCGCTTCTGCTCGGAGCTCTCACTTATCATAACTACAGCTCGTACGACCCGGAAGCCAAGGTCCTTGATAAGGAACCAAAGAACGAGTACGACTTCGTCGTCGTCGGCGGAGGTTCAGCCGGCGCTGTTGTTGCGAACCGGTTGACAGAGGTCAAGAACTGGAATCTACTCTTGTTAGAAAGTGGTATGTAAACAAATTTATTTTCTGTATCCTTAAAAAGAAACAAAAAAAATCTCGTCCGTCGTTTGGGAAGGATTATTTTCTGAAGGGGCTATAAAAGGCTGGTAACGTAGACAAACAAAAGGCTTACTTAGACGTTATAATTTAGCAACGCATCTGTGACCGAAATCAGACAAGATATCCAAACTATTTGTAATGGGTGGTAAATGTTTATGAGCTGATCTAAACCACTAAAGACTGCAACCAAATGGGTTATTCCCTACAGACTCCGTCTCCGCAGGAACCCATCCCTGGCCACCCTGATTTTGATAAATTCTTTGGTTTGATCTTTGTTTTTTTTACCTTATTACCGTTCAAACGTACATATATTATAACATAAATTAATAACCGAATTAATATTGATAGCAAAGTATTTTTATTTCTTATTAAAACACTTTTTTTATTACACATTTCTTATATTATGACAGCAATTTTTGCAAGCAAAATTAGATAGAAAATAGATCTATATTAAATTCTAAAGAAGTATATTCAATTACGTTCTTGCAAACAAAAACAATGTAACGCGCTGCCGTAGTAACCATATTAACAGTGATTTTCAAATTATTCCAGGTCCAGACGAGAACGAAATAACGGACGTCCCTTCGTTAGCCGGATACCTGCAACTAACGAAGCTAGACTGGCAATACAAGACCGAGCCCACCGCGTACGCGTGTCTCGGCTTCAAGAAACATAGGTGCAGTTGGCCCAGAGGCAAGGTATGAGTATCCATACTCTATTTTATCTTTTATATTAGAACATCAACAGACATGCGGGTCAAGATAATACAAATCTACGGTTGTGGCCCGGCCTGGCTATGTACTCCTGGTTTTGCACCTTACAGCACTTTAGGGTAATTTAAAGAAATGGTAGGGCAAAAATATTGTAGGAATGTCAGTTCAGTCCTTAGAATCTCATCTACATATATTTTGCATTTTGAGCCAAAGCCAAATTTCCAGAAATCCTGTTACCAAACAGAGAAACATTAACTACATGACCAGTAATAACAAATGTTACTTCCAATAGATGTATAGTTTAATTTAAAGCAAAATGTCCATGGCACTCCCGTTCTCGTGATCGTCATCATTTCTATCCAACTATTGGGCACAGGTTATAAAACGAGAAGGACTGAAGTCATAGTTCATCACGCTAGCCAGGTGCGAAGAAGACTTTACACGCCTTCGAAATTATTTTTCGGAACAAATGAACCAACACCAATCGCTCAAATCACCATTTTTTACTTTGCAGTAGTCAAATAAACATAGGCAGAAGGAAATTAGATAATTTAAAATATTATTCTACTGAAATTAATAATAATCTATACATTTTAACAGTCGTGAAAAGAAATATAGTTTTGCCTTTCTCTGTTTTTCAGGTTCTCGGTGGCTCAAGTGTCCTCAACTACATGATATATGTACGTGGAAATCGATTAGACTTTGACCAGTGGGAGTCATTTGGCAATCCTGGTTGGGGATATCGAGACGTGCTCAAGTACTTCATCAAGTCAGAAGACAATAGGAATCCGTACTTAGCTAAAAGCAAGTATCATGGAAGAGGAGGATATTTGACAGTTCAAGAAGCACCTTGGAGGACACCACTTGTCGCTGCGTTCGTCGAGTCCGGAGTGGAAATAGGATACGAAAATAGGGACATCAATGGTGAAATTCAAACCGGATTCATGATAGCTCAAGGCACTATTAGGCGTGGAACTAGATGCAGTACCGCCAAAGCTTTTCTCAGACCAGTACGAACGCGCAGAAATTTAGATATATCTCTCAACACGCAAGTGACAAAAATACTAATCAACCCCGTGACAATGAAGGCATACGGCGTCGAATATGTAAAACACGGCATAAAAAGAGTTGTTTACGCAAGAAAGGAGGTTATTCTATCAGCTGGAGCCATAAATAGTCCACAGTTGTTAATGCTATCAGGTGTGGGACCTGCGAATCATTTAAGAGACGTCGGAATACGTGTTCTTAAGGATTTGCCCGTTGGTGAAAATTTACAAGACCACGTCGGTGTTGGAGGATTGACATTTCTAGTCGATAAACCCGTTGCAATCGTCCAAAACCGTTTCCAAGCTTTTCCTGTAACTATGAATTACGTCATAAATGAAAGAGGTCCCATGACAACATTGGGAGGATTAGAAGGGATTGCTTTTGTTAACACAAAATATGCAAATAGTTCTGGTTTGTGGCCAGATATTCAATTCCACATGGCACCGGCATCATTTTCTTCCGACAACGGTCAAATCGTAAGAAAAATCTTAGGTCTCACTGATGAGGTGTATGATACTGTATATAAACCGATAGCAAACAAGGATGCATGGACTATTATGCCTCTACTACTTCGACCAAATACGCGGGGTTACGTAAGATTAAAAAGCTCAAATCCATTCGAATATCCTATTATGAATCCACGTTACCACGAGGACTCTGTAGACGTCGGACGACTTGTGGAGGGCATTAAAATAGCTTTAAAAGTAGCAAACGCCTCTCCATTCAAGCAATTTGGGTCGAGACTATACATGAAGCCACTGCCAAATTGTAAGCAGCATAAATTTATGTCTGATGAGTACATTGAATGCCAAGTGCGAACTATTAGTATGACAATATATCACCAAAGTGGAACAGCTAAAATGGGGCCGTCTTGGGATCCACAGGCAGTGGTGGACCCGAGATTGAGGGTGCATGGTATTGAAGGACTTCGAGTGATAGACGCTAGCATAATGCCAACAATTGTTAGTGGAAACACCAACGCTGCAGTTATAATGATAGGAGAAAAGGGTGCAGACATGATTAAACAAGACTGGTTGAATCGGAAAAAGAGATAGTACATATGAATATTGCAAGACAATGTACATATAGGAATAACTGTGTTACCAGGCGCAACTGCCGAAACGAATATAGATATTAAGTAGAAATGTGTTGCTTTAATTTGCTCCAAATACGCAGATAGTTGTAGATTAAAATATAAAAATGATAAATCGGATGTTACTAATACAATTCTAGGAAAGCCACCGTTAATCGCATGACTGCATATTATATATGCAATTGTATATTATACACCATTAACATTAGGTAACATAATAATAACATTTTTAGTTGAAAATTCGTCACATTCAAAATGTATGGTATAGTTGTGTATACGAATGCATGTTTTCCGATTCCAAAAGTCGTAATTATTGAGATTTATCGTAAAATGTATATGTTTGCTATTGAACATCCTATTCCTTACATTATGACAGCAGCGTTATACGCTATTGTGTATAATGGGGAACGATTAGGCCGATTCCACACGTAGCATTCCAACTGCACCCTTACAAAAAACGTTAAAATATTTTAATCATCCAAGTTATATACACAATTAGTATTTAAATGTGCATATTCCAAGAATATTAATATTTCTCATATGGTTTCTTTATCTATTTTTAAAGGTGTGCCTGATTCTGCCCAAATTGTGGCATATTGTAAGGATAAGATCCTCGGAAGTTATGAGCGAATTAAATTCTTAGTAGAAAGGAATGATCAAATTAGAAGGTTATTTTTGTTCCCTAATATATACAATTTATATATCATTGTACTATTTTATACAGCTGTTTTTTTTTCGGTTTTAATGAATTAGGAGTATGCCAAAGTTGTATTTACCATTGCTACGTGCTCAATTAGTAAAATTGGAAAAGGCGTTCCAACCTGGTCTGTCTACTATTACATGGTCTTCGCTTGAGATCCCAGCTTATTGTGATAATATTGAGAGGGTATTAGGCGAAGTTGACTTATTTGTTAAAGAGGTAATTAAGTTAAATAAATAATATACTTAATATTCTTAATTCTTTAAGTAGACATTTAAAAGTATTAGGCCTTTTTCTTAAAGGCGTGTTTTAGTAAATCCCGTTAAGGATACGATGTAATAAATTTAAAATACTTTAAAACATTCCTTTTTTACAAATGTATTGACGTTGTCTTTCAGGTGGTAGATATGAAGGAAGCTCGTATAGACGCTATATTGCAGTCTATTAGCAAGACTCTACTGGTATACTTGCCTGAAAAAGCAGTGGATCCAAATATATTTTATGAGGATAATTTGGTTAGACGTGACGAAATTGGTAAATTCTTCGACCAATCGTTATAATTTGGTAGTTTTAATTCAGTCTACGATTGCTTTTTTAAGTTGCCATACTTAATTATTTCAGCGATTGATTTGCAGCAAAAGTCGAGTAATGCGGAAATTGCAGTAATAGAATTGATAAACAAATTCCTTGATAGCGTACCATCTAAACAAGTTCAAGATCTTAAGAACAATTGGTTGGTTAATCAATATCATGGCTTTTTCCTTTTGTTGCCGAAAGGTTGCAATTATTTTCATTAATTATTTACAAATGAATTTGTAGGTTGGATATAGAAAAAGCTTTAAAGCAAGTAACTTCAGCTACGAGAGTTTTTCCAGAGGACGCTGGTAATCAATTTAGTTAAATAATAAATTTTATCTGAAATAAAATCCAATATGATGGATCGTTGATTATTAATAAATGTTATTTCGCAGCCTTTTTAGAGATAGAGAATCCCGATCGCTTTGAGCCACAGCATGCAATTAATGAATGCAATGAGCTTTTCGCTTATTTCGCGACCAAATGCTTAGAGTCACTTATCAAATGTACGAGACAAAGTTTAGATTTGCTTCGTAAACGTGCTTCTGTTTCCAGGCAAGTAATAATTCATATAATCCATAAATATTTTATAAAGAAATATTAAATTAATTTAAAAAATGTTGCCAGTTTCCTAACAATGACTACCGATCCGGAAGAACAAAAGAAATTAAAACCTCTCATGTCGACAATGATGTATTTAGAAATACCACGAGTCTTGATAAAACCTACTTTAGAAGAAATACAGTCCGCGTTTTCACAGGTTATAAACTTATGCAAAATAGATTAACATAGACTATTATTATTAGTAGTTTTGCATGCGATTTCTATTGCATGGATTGTTGTTTTTAATTTGAAATATATGGTATATTTGCCCTTTTCTTTGTAGTTTCAATATTGTCTTCTTGAATTATATTATTTTTACGCTTCTATTGATTTTCGTCAGTTGTCATTATTGTCTGATCAAATGTATTTAAAATGGAAGGTTTTACATTGATTGCAATTTGCTCTCGTCACTGTAGTGAGATATAGAGCAGTATTAAGCCTAATTATAACATTTCAAACATAAACAATTTTAATAAAGCCAGGCCAGTAGATTAGCGGTAGATGGAGTAGCGGATATAACACCAGAATTTAATTAAAACAACATAATATATTATGTTTGTGTTGCAGGTGGTATTAAATTGCATTATGGACATACATCGTAACGTATTCATGTGGGGACAACAGGAAATGATTAAAAGGGAACAGTTGAGAGGATTTTCGTTGACACAAGCAAGGAGTGTTAGTGGTAAGTGAAATAACAAGACAGTAATGCTAGAAGACAAGCAAAGTGAATTCTAATAATTATATGAACTAATGCATAAAATGTATTTTCTGTAATGTATTATGTATCAATATAATCTCTTTTCATCTTTCATATGTTACGTAAGTTTGCAGATCTTAAAATATTTTTCAATTTATTATAATATGTGTATTATTTTAACAGCTGGCTCTAGATCGGGTTCCAATATTATTGGAATTAGGAACTATTTTCGTATGGTATCCGAACATAAGGACATTGTTAGAGCCGTCATGGCGTTACAAGGAATGATGTATATGTTTAAGCCGGACATTGAGAAACTGCTCAAAGTAAGTTGTATTAAAATTTATTTAGTAATTATCAGTCACTTCCATTCAATGGCAAACATATATATTTATTTATATTTTCGTGAAAAATATGTTATATCGATATCTTGCAGGCATACAGCAGATTTGCACCGTTATGGGCAGAAGACAGAGTTCAACAAGTGCAAAATTTCGTAGATTCTAATCCACTTAATGTTATCATCAGAGATATGCTCAAGAAATATGAAAGTCAAACGGAGGAAGTTCTTCATCTACCAGAAAGGCATATCATCGGATCTATACAGATTACTATGGGTATATTTATAATCATAGCTATGATGTATTATATAAAATATATGGTACAAGAGTATATTAGAATAAGACGAAGAGTATGCAATCCTTGACCACTTGTAACTAAACCAAATAGAACAGAAATTGTATTTGAAGTTGTTCAGATACGCGTTACTATCTGTGAGGACTGCCTCAGAGGACTTTTGAAATTAAAACATAATATGATACAAGAGTACTCAGGCGTGCTGATTGTGCTGGCCCGGGATATATGAAGTTCTACTTCCTGTATCTTAAAGATTTTAATTTTTGCAGATCGTATAAAGTTAGCATTGCACCTAGAGTCAATTGAATGGAAGAGAATCTTAGGTAAATTGCTAAGTCACTCTTATAAAGAGCGAGTATTGAAACTGATGCAGTTTATAAACGACCGGATGAAGACTATGAGTAAAAAAATCAAGGATTTAGATGATGTAAAATTCGCGATGATGTGCCTTGAGCTTATACGAGAAGAGTTCATAGGGTACAATAGCATTTCTTATTTTATAATTTAAATTATTTTAATAACTATGTGAAATGTAGCAAAATTCTTACCTCGCGATTAATGAATCTTTTAGAATGGACATGGAATTGGACTTAATAGAAGAGAGCTATGCAACCTTCAGCCAGTTTAATATTGACATTCCAAAAGAAGACGCAGATATGGTTTATGGATTGAGATACGCTTTTCAGAATATGCTCTTAACCGTTAGTAAATAAAAGCTTTTAGCGTATTATTATTATGACATTTAAGAATATTATTATGACATTTAAGAATATTATGTATAAAAAGTTGGTAACAATTTTAATAATTTGCTTCAGTCCCAACAAGTACAGCAAAAGATAGTAGATATGCAAGGACCATTGTCAAAAGAATTAACCGAAGGTGTAGCATCGTTCAATGAAGATGTAGTGAAGTTTGATGCTGATTATGATGCATTTGGTCCCATGACACCTGGATTGTCCGCAAGGGATGCCAGTGACAGGTTTGTACAAAATTTGTTATGAGCTTCAAAAATATTGTCTATATTGTTTAACAATGTTATATGAATCGCAAATTCGTTAACTGTTACAATATTGTAAAATTAAATCTTAATAATTATCAAATATAACAATTAACAACTATAACAACTATAAACAATTTGCAGAGTTATCATGTTCCAATCAAGGTTTGACGAATTATGGCGACGTTTTGAAATGTATTCTAATGGTGAAAAACTATTCGGTATGGAAGTAAAAGATTATCCAATTTTACATCAAAAGAAGAAAGAGTTTAATTTATTGAATAAACTGTAAGTATTTTGTGTTGTTTTTTGTATTCAGATTGTAAGTCATCCTCATGTTTATTAAGATTTTAGTTTAAGAAGTTTAAGAAGAAGATTGTTCGCTATTTCTTGACATATGGCAAGTGCAATTTCTTAATGCCATGTTGCGTATACAGGTACAGTTTATATTTGGCTGTAATGAATTCCATCGACGGCTACTTTGAAACGCCTTGGGTTGCGATCGATATTGAACAAATTGTGGCACAGTTGGCCGAGTTCGACGTAAGGTAAATATGTTTCTTTATTTAAGGTGATTATTATTACATTTTGCATGTTTTATTTTCATACAAAATTAATATATTTTTAGATGTCGCAAGTTGCCGAAAGGTATGAAAGATTGGCCTGCGTTCTTAGAGTTGAAAAACAAAATTGACGACTTCAATCAGACTTGTCCGTTACTGGAACTAATGGCTGACAAATCCATGAAGGACCGACACTGGCGACGCTTAGAAAAATTAATGAGTTAGTTCACTTGTGTTGAGGTTATGTGAGTGTTGTAGGCAATGACTATCATTGCCTATAACACTCGAACCAAATCGCGGCGTACCCCGGCTTACACATTGTATTGATACCTTGGGACTATGGGAAGGAATCCAGGTCATGCTTTGCAGCCTCTTACTTTTTCTATTTATCTGGATAGGTATTACGATTACATCACGCATAGTCAAGCCAAGCGCCATCCATCCATCCAAAATTCCGTAAAACTCTAATACTGGACTTCCTTACTCTTTCACTTCTTTACATTGGCTTACAGTTTCCATTTTTTAATTTAAAAGTTAAAGCGTTTTAGGCCGAACGTTATAAGGATTATCGTTCAAATACACATACACGTATTTACCAAACCAACCACTACCAATTTCAGATTGTTCCTTGGATGTGGAGTCTGATTCCTTTACCCTAGCAAATGTTATGGAAGCGCCACTATTGAAGTATAAAGAAGATGTCGAAGTATATCATTCTTACTTTTGTATCGTTCATAATGCTTGTAAATACATGTCAGATTACAATGCAATACACAATTTTTCTACAATACATTATTCGTTTTACATATTATTTTTACGATATTTAGGATATTTGTATAAGCGCCGTGAAAGAAAAGGATATTGAAGCAAAACTTAAGCAAGTTGTAGCTGATTGGGCTGTGGTGGATCTGACGTTTGCGCCATTTAAGAACAGAGGTGAACTTTTAATCAAACCTCAAGAGACTCTTGATATAATCACCATGTTGGAAGATTCCTTAATGGTGTTGAACTCGCTAGCTTCTAACAGGTAATCTTTTAAAACAATAATCAATCGCAAATTTTAGTGTGATAACATGTGGTACATTCAATTCCGATGGTGAAGCTGGAAATCGTTTTAATACAAAATAAGTAAGTGATAATCTTTAATAACAGATACAATGCGCCGTTTAAGAGGGATATCCTTCTTTGGATTAATAAGCTGGTAGGCACCAGTGAGATTCTGGAAAAATGGTTACAAGTACAAAACTTATGGATGTATTTGGAGGCTGTATTTGTTGGCGGTGATATCGCTAAACAGTTGCCTGCTGAAGCTAAACGATTCGGGGTAAGTTGTTATGGATTTATTAAATATACATATTTTTACGATACGATAATAATTTAAAATATCAATTTTTATAGATTTATTCGTGGAAAATGCTAATTTATTAATAATGAGCATTGATTGTATGATTTGAATATTGTTTTAGACAATCGATAAAACTTACGTTAAAATAATGTACCGTGCTCGTGACATTGTAAATTGCGTCGAAACCTGCGTATCAGATGACACCCTGAAACAATTGTTGCCACATTTGTTCGAACAACTGGAAGCGTGTCAGAAATCTCTAACTGGGTATCTGGAAACAAAACGACTTATCTTCCCCAGATTTTTCTTTGTTTCCGATCCTGTGTTGCTGGAAATTCTTGGTCAAGCTTCAGACCCTCATTCAATACAGGTATGTTTTAAAAACAAAGTTGATTTTTTATAAATAAATGTTAAATAAACTTACGTTAACTTTTTTAAACATAATAATCGGATACAAACACAAGCTTTTTGCCATTCATGTACTTTTAAAAACATCGACGAAATAACCTTTGTTATTTATACAGCCACATCTGCCTAGTATCTTTGATGCCATGTACACTGTTGACTTTGACGACAAAGAAAGAATTATTAACATGAATTCTAACAATGGGGAGACTATTCCTTTGGAGAGACCTGTGACTTGTATCGGCGGTGTTGAGGTAATTTTTTGTATATAAATAGGATTTTTATCCCTTGGTTTTTGTGAATCTACGTTCAATAAAAAATATTTTCAGATCTGGTTAAACTCGTTACTTGATGCAATGAAAGATACGGTTCGCAATATCATCGCTAGTATATCTCAAACAATGGCTGGTGATCCAGAATTTGAGTTTCTTTCCGGATTTTGGCACTTTCCAGGACAGGTTTAAAATAAATTTAACTGGTTTTTCATGAGATATTCTCTATTTTAAATTCTCCAATTGTTTTATATTTTAAATATTAAATAATTTTAGGCTGGTTTATTGGGAATGCAAATATTATGGACAAGTGATGCGGAGTACGCTTTGAAAAAAGCAAGGGTTGATAGGTTTATTATGAGACTGACAAATCAGAAGAATCTTGATTTATTAAACGGCCTCATCGATCAAACTGTCACAGACTTGGTTCCGTTGGATAGAACCAGAGTTGAGACAATGATTACTATTCACGTACATCAAACGTATGGAGTATAAATTTAAATTTGGCTTAATCATGTGTATTGCGCTAATGAGGTTTTAAACAACAGGGATATTTTCGATGACTTGGTACGAATGAGAATCAAAACACCGGTAGATTTTGAATGGCAAAAACAAGCACGATTTTACTACTTTGAGGACACCGATGACTGCGTTGTGTCCATTACTGATGTTGATTTCTTGTATCAGGTGATAAGTATAATCTTTAATTAAATATTTTTAATTGTCAAATAGTA
>DWJS01000243.1:0-12545 GCA_018248975.1 Codatractus imalena | reverse complement strand
GTCAAGGCCACTATGGCCAACAGCAACAACACAATACGAAAAAAAAACAAAAAGTAATAGGCATATGTTTATGTTTTTCAGTTCAAAGGTCTCGAGCGAGCGGGTTCTTCAAAGCTTTTGTTGGCTAAAGGTAGGTGGTCGGTGCTCAGAGAAATTGGGAACAATTTAATTGCGGTGCGACCGCGCCGTGCTCGGGCGGTCAACGTGCATTCAACGCTGATGTATGTGGCGAGAGTTACAAGAAAGAAGAGATAGCGGGGTGAAGAAAATTAGAAAAAAATAATTAATTTGTTAATTAAGTTGATTTAAAAATTGATAGTTTTTTATAAAGCGCCCATAAGTGGGTTTTAACCGACTTTAAAAAAGGAGAAGGTTCTTATTCGTCTGTTTTTTATGGATGTTGTTTAAAACTTTTTACTGTGTGAACCGAACTTATTTGATTTTGTTTATTTATGAACTCATTTAACTTATAACATATTATCCCATTCTGATCTTATAATCCTAAGCTAGACGAAAGTCTGGACCATTAATGATGCTTATGATTCTACTACTACTTCTGCAACGAACTTTTTTAACTATGATGTAACCAATGGTAAGTAAATGTATAATTCATAAAACATTATCAACAAAGCTGTCCGCGACAGCTCCCAGACTGAGCCACAAGTCCCTTTCATTTAGACTTGAACGTTCGCTTCAAAGGTCCTCTCGATTTGTACAGCAGTATCAAAGGTCGACCGATGGCGTAAGAGAATCGGCTCGATAGCTCCCCATGCCACTTGTGTCATTTGAAAATCGTCATATACATTTACTGCGTAGAAGTTAGCAGCTGCGAATATATTCAATTTGATATTAAAACATTTATACTATCCCAAAAAACCAATTCAAATTATAAAAGTTATCAAAACCATATACTACGTTAAACTTGTTAAAAACAACCGACTTCAGTCACCTCACTCGCCTCCGCACCTAGCCTAGTCTTGAACTGTCATAAATCTACGAATATTTCAATTATAGTATTTCCTATTCGAGTTATAGGAGTGCCCTGCTTTGGAGTATCTTCGAAAGCCATGGCCCTATGTCAATAAAATTAAAACGGGACCGCTCTGGAGGTATCCGTTTTCTTACAAAAAAAACCTAATTGGTCGATAAATAACGAAGTGCTAACACACATTAAAATGCGAACGAATTGAGAACCAACTTCTGTTGGCTGAGAAATAACAAAGGTACAAATTATTATTATTGTTTTTTTAATAATCATCAGTTTCTAATCTTCGATTTACATTTCCTTTGTTTACTTTTCCGTGTAGGTAACACGGGCGTGCACACCGTTAAATAGTCACTGCTACCCACAGCATCCCTTAACCATCATCCCATTTCTGTCTCACTAGGAAACTGATCTTTTCTCACAGTGGGATTGCTAGACATCACACATAGATACATACTATTTGTAAAATTTTTGGGATCAATTACAGTAAAGGTTACAATACTACCCATGAAGACTAAGTTGCACCTTTATACCTTATTACATTCTATAACCTAAACTTATCGTGTTCGTTTAATAATTTACATTTATGTATAAACAGTATAGAAAATGTATTAATAATACGATTATTACGGCCACCGTGTAAATCGATACGCGTTTTTGCGGCTTTGCGGTCCATTTGCTGTATTAGAGGCTTAATTTTGAATAAATGACGGTGCTAACTAGCTGCTTTAATTCAAATGTGAAATATACTGTAAATATTCAAATACACACTATCAGTTTCACAGTATTTTTATGATGTAGAAATAGCCAACTTCTTTATATATTATACTTATACGAAGGTATACGAAGAACATCGGTGGAACCTATAATTTTTCCCTTAGTTCGAGCAAATGTTAAACATTACATAAAAATCGGTCAAGTGCAATTCGGACGTAGAGTTCCCCGGGTTCGTAGACGTTCACAGTCTTTAAGATCGAGAGACAACGCTAAACAAAATTGTTTGTGGTGGTAAGCGCAATATTTAAAAAAATCATGGTATATATCGTATATGACAAAATATTACGATATCGCACTTGAGCCTGCATGCAAAAATTTAAACGACGTTTTTAAACGGGCGGTGAAGCTTTAGAAATATTGTCCTGTTGGCACTGTTTGGGTAAGAAACCCTACAACGTTCTCGTCTGAAGAGCACTCACGCCTCCATTAAATCTATTTTTACCAAAACTAAAAATAACACTACAATGTGTCATTTACAGCAAATGTTTTTTAAAGATTTTTGTCAACTCTGGCAACAAACAAATAATCTCATAAAATAAGGTTACCACATTTTGGGTTTCTTTATTGTGTTATAATTTTGTTTGAGCCATTATTAAAAATACTGTAAAATTGGCAGCAATAAACCGTATATTATATGTAATTACAAGTTGACTCAATAAATTGTGTAATGCATAATTCCGACTTACTTATGTGTATATGTATATGTTTCTGTTTCACATATTATAGAGAACGTATGAAAGACGTAAGTGTAAAAAATGTAAGAGGTGTGTAAAAAGTGTAAATTGTCATTCTTGTTAAAAAAAACCTAAGTAAATAATTTTTACTATAATTAAAGTCACACCACCAATCACATTATAATTATTCTTATTGGCATCTAATAAATTGATATTCCCATATATTCCTACCGAATAATAGCAGCAGTATAGCACTGCTGTCTTCTGTTTTCAAGGGGGTGGTAATGGATAAGGTAAGATAGAATCATCTCAACAACCTGAACGAGGCATTCATTCTTAGTCCTAAGAATAGCAACACATCTGTGGCCAATCTCAATAAGACTCTATCTATCTGGAGTTGATTCATGAGCGGCAAAGGTAAGTTACCGTACCACTCGTTTATTACTTCTACATTATAAAAAATAACGTTTGCTAAATACCGATAGATTAAACTTTATCTACTTTGTAAACAATTAAGACGTCTAATCTCAATTACAGAGTTAGATTAGCATAAGTGCGAACGAGCTAGCAGGCTCTATATCCGGTTAGCGTGCGTGTGAATAGGACAGCTAATTGTGCATCGTTCATTCTACAAGTCAGTGGCGGGCTTAACAACTTCTGTAATAAGACACTGGCAGTATTCTAACTGAGTGCGCTCATTTCGATAGTGAAATGAAACTGTTAGTGAAGTCGATACAGGCGTGAAGTTAGCAGAGCGCTAAGGTAACTTGCAGATAAAAGTAGAACTTTGTGTAAACGAAATGTTCACGACATGTTTCTGTTGCAAAGTTTTGCATTGTTCTGTATTACCCTTATTCATCGGAAGTTAATCAATAATTGACGCCATCCACTTTACTGGAATGAATGTAAAGGATTTTCATGACCAGGCCAAAAATACATGACGGATTTTAATTATAGTAAAAACAAATGAATGACACAAAATCAATTATGGAGCGTCCATAATTGATATGCCTTAGTTCCACACTATACCATAGGTGAACGGTGCGTACATAAAGATCGAGAACAGAATTCTAATTTCATAATGTTGGTATTAATATTCTATTTTCATAAATGGCTTACCAGGGATTGACCCTGAAACACTGCGTGTCAGACGGGAATGGTGATCGCTCCGCCACGCGGATCGTCGATAATTAGTTTACTTAACACGTTAAAAACAACTGAGTTCAATCGCAATGCCAAAGTTTTTTGTCAGGTGTTGCTGTAGTTTAACTGACTATGTTTTGTTTTCTGAATGACCCTGTGAATAATTACCAACAAATAGTTATTTAGTAACAACGGATTAATGCAACGGAACGGTTTATATTTGGAATAGATGGTGTGTGCGGTAATCAGCGGTCGTCGGCGATCAGCGCCGCGGATGCCGGGAGCCCGCACGCAACAATGCACACCACTGGAATGGAAATCGATACAATAATTGTTTGTGCAATGCGTACTGTTTGCTTCCGATTATAATTGGAAATTATTCAAACAATATCCAATTATAAGATCGGAGCATATAATTTTAGATCAATAATCCTTGATTTTGAACTAATATCATCGTCGAATGAATATCTTATTATGTAATGGGTACTCACGATACGTTTTATTTTGTGGCGATATATCGATGCAGTTGCATGGGTCGTGGCTACTACGAAACTGTGGCGGCGGGGAGAGACCGTTGGAAGGCACGATAGGATATGATTAATGCACCTATTATATAGATAGGAGTGACCACTCGACAACAAGGGCGCTATGTGCCGGTTTGCCACTATTAAGATGTACAAGGTATATGAAATCTAAAGACACAAAACTTCTCGAGTGAGGATGAAGCGAACCAATGATGCATAAAACTGAACAAACATAAATCGTAGTTAATAACAATCTTTCAAACAGAAAATAAAAAAAAAAACTAAAGACTAACAAAACTATCTAAAAAGGTTAGGATAAATCTACTTCGCAGCATACATATATTGTGGTCTATAATTTAAATGGTACAGTTAACTATCAGTATATCCGTTTTAAGAGCTAAGATGCAAACATACACACAGATACACTTATATCAATCATATTTTTGCGTAGGGAATTAAAAAGCAGTAATCTTAGCAGTTTTACAACCTTAAAGGGCTAATATGTTGAACTCGTGGGATTATTCTTAATTGCGCGCATCAGAGCGCGCCCGACCTCGCACAATCCAAACCGCAATAGAAATCGATACCTTAACTGTTCATGCGACGGGCAATAATGGATCCGTACCATCATATAATATATTTGTGTTGTATATTTAGATTTTTTCCTTATATTTTACTTAAGCATACATTTTGTTAAACATACAAGTATAATGAGGTAATACAGTATGGGGAAAGTTAACGCTTCAATATTATTACTTTTTGTGTTTTTTCTTATTTTTTATTTATTACGATATCCATCATTATGCCACATAGTAAGATTTTTTTATTAACTTAAAATCTTTTGACATAGCTCTTTATAGGACATAGCTCTTTATAGGGCGAAAGCATAGAAAAGGGCTTCATACTTTATGGAACCTTCAAAATTTAGTATGAAAATCTAGGCGACACTTTATGTCGACAATAATATATCGTTGATGAATTAATTCATTCCCATTGAGCCAACAATGTTGTTAATGTAAAATAAAATGTAAAAATACTCGTATTTACCTGCCCAGGATATTATAATGTATAGGGTACTTATGTATATGGAGGTAGGTTAATGTAGATTTCTACACAAGTGGCGGATGGATATGAGTGAGGCAAACGTTATTCGTTAATTATAATAACATCGCTTATCGATAAACCTGTAGTACCTTTTTAGTTGCTTGTCTTTTTATATGTCCATGTCATTCATGTGTACATGTCCAGCAACACGGAATCGTAGCGTTGGAACTTGTGTTCCGTATTTGAACTGGCCGAAATAATAAAAAATAAAAAATCAATTTTAAATTTGAACTAGACGTTTCTGACAACACACAAAATTATAACCAGTCGTAACACAGTTTACGACACGACCAAAATACATTATAAATTGTTTACGTCATTTCGGGTCCACCGCGGTGCTGACTGAAAAAGTGCGTAAAATGCGTGCGTGGCCGGTCGCCAAAAGAAGGTACCTCGGAAATTTATTTATTGTTTTTTAACATTTTTAACTTTTTAAATATTCGCAACCACCACACAAGGAACTAAATATATTTTAGGATCCAGAACTAAATTCCGTTCCGAAAAAACCGTTCTAAATTCATACACCATGCGTGAGAAACTAAGTTAAGTTACAGCAATACTTTCAAATACTATTTTCAAAAGCCATTTTATAACACCTTGTTTTATATGTATTTTCTTTAACTATAAGTCTATACATGATAAGGCCAGCCGCTTTAATGCGCTTCAAGTTCTAGGAGGCTTCTATTCCAGTATCAAAGAAGAACGCAGACAGAACCTAATTATAAGCTATTAGTTAGTGCGCGTCGCGACACACAACTTACAGAAGACTGCACTCGACCGCCCTTATTATTCAAACTACTCGTTTTTGCTACCCGGCGAGGGTGGTAAGTGGGCCGTAATTACACGCTAAGTCAGAGGCTGTTGACATTGACGTAGGGTACTAGCGTCAAATGTACTTACCGATCCCATCGTCGGCCCGCTCCCATGCCCGCTCCGATCAAAACAACGTAATGGTTACAATTAGCGCGTGGTTCGTACGGCGTCAGTTGACGGTCTTTTACGACTTATCTCCAATTCAATATAATATTTTACTAACACGAAATATTTATATAAATGGCATTTGATTTTTACAAATTTAAATTTTAATAGATTTTGATAATTTAACATACGAATGGGTAATCAAATTCGCAGTGTGTTCATATTTTATGTATGTACGGAGATTATTCGACGATATCTCGAACTATTGAGATGTTTCAAAAAGTATAGAATACAATTGTATTTTGACAGATCCCAGTAAAGTAACATTGTTTAGCGAATCATCTACCAGAGAAAGCGTGGATACATGGTTTGAGGTGGATCTTCCTTTTACAATTGAACCCATGAAAGAATGTCTTAAGCCTAATGAAAGCAGATTGTTCAAAGTTACATTCTCTCCCATAGATGCTTTTGTTTTCAAAGTTAAATTGAAGAGTTTTATTGGTGAGAACCTTTTACATGTGAACAATTCATTAATTAATAAAATATTAATCTTTTGCACATTTTAATTTCATATATACCGTATTTACCGTGGAGCTAAAATAGCTAACGGTCTTAAAATTCTGAATCGGAATAATTAATAATAGAATCAGAATAGGAATTGACAATTTCAGTAACTGTAGATGCTGAATGTTGTATTGTTTTATAACATTTTTAGATAATTTGGATCCCTACGACCAGAACATATCCTGCAAAATAACAGCTAAGTCACTGATCCCATATGTTCATCTTGATATTGAAGAAAGTAATTACTTGACATCAGGTAGAAGAAAGGTGACAGGAGTAGTGTTACCACCCCATGTTACTGTACTAGAATTTAATGTTCTAGGATCTGGATGTTACAAAAAGTACGTTCAAATAATAATTTCCTCTCTTATTCCATTTATTAACACTTACTTTCCTTACATTGTGCATTAATACTGCCAAATATTCATAAATTTCCCCATTGTTTATCTGAGGCCTTCGAAATGTTAGAGTCTCTGTTTCAATGATTTGCACTTGCAACTTATATGATAGTGGTACTAACCACCAATTTAATTTCATTTAGGGCTTTTAATATAATAAACCCAACAAGTGAGCCATACGAGTTTATATTCGAAATGGTATTGTCCGATAAACCTGATCTAATACCAGTTCATTGTAATAAGCTCAAAGGGCAAGTGGAGGGTGGATCTTCGACAGAAGTTGTATTTACATTCTCGCCTACGGCACCTGGTGTAAGTTTAAATCAAATATATGATTTTAATAAAAATAAAAAAAAAGATTTAAAATGTGATTTAAAATCAAATAGTTAAAGAAAAAAATACAATCCTCCCGGAATTTTGTGTTTTGGGACTATAAACTATTATAAAAACTAGCAATTAATTTAAGATTGTAATAATAATAACAATAATTTCAGTTGATCACAGATCAAGTAGACTGCAAGCTCGTTTACTACTACTAATTTCTAAAAAAATATTAAACTGAGACAGTATATGTAAATAAAAAAAATTGCACAAATGTTTATTTTTACATAGCAAATTACTGTAAATATCAGTTTTCTTTTTTTTTTGATATGATCAAAACCAAATACGATTGTTGATTATTTACTTGGGTATACTTATTTAACATAAGATCATAGTAGTAGCAATCAGAATATATGTAGGACCGTTTATCATCTATAAGAGTAGGGATATCAGGAAACGACTCTTCAAATATTCTCAACGCCGTCCATTAACGTACTATAGAAACAACATTAGAAATGAGAACACGCAGTTCGTTGAAATAAACAATATCCTGCAGTAGTAGTTTATTTAAACATTTGCATCATCTTAAAATCATTTTCACCGGACAACATGAAATTTGACATATTAGTTGATATCAAATCTAGTGGTTTGAGTTGGTCGTAGGAAATAAATATTTTTTTATTCATAGGTGTACGAGTCCCTATGGAAATTCGTAATACCAGTTCATTCTTTAACAATTAATTTGATGGTTGTGGGGCTGGTGAGGGAACCAGAGGTTATGTTCGTTCCGACAATTCTGATTATAAGGAATTCTTTGGTCGGATTTACGACTAACAACATTATTGCTTTAAAAAATGATGAAAATGAGGCTCTAAAGTTTGAATTCAAAGGAAATTCTTTATGCAATGAATCAGGAAAAACTCCGGTTATAATAGAACCAGAGCAAGGAGTTTTGAAACCTCAATCCGAAACGAAAATCAGGTGAGGTTCAAAAAAACCTAAGATAAAATTATATTTTACTTGCCTAACGAATATCTGGACTCCTTAGAACAATTGATTTTTTTCAGAATAATTTACACGCCGATACAAGATGGGCCTCTATCGTTTAAAATATTTTGTAGCGTGACATATTTGACAAAGCTCCTGACTCTATGCGTCAATGCCTTAAGCCATTCAATTAAACCTAAAGTAACGTACTATCTAATAGGAAATGAACATATGTTGAACAGTGATGCTGTAACTAATATCCATTTGGATCAGGTTTGTCTATAAACCTAAAAAGTTTATTAAATAGTTTAGTATCAAATATTTCTATATAATATTTTATCGGGCATCAGAGTAAGTCGAGGACATATAGAATTGATCCAAAATGTATTTAATTTTATTTAAAATATATTTTCACGTTGTTAACATTGTATTATTATAATTCAGACTGCATCTACTTATGAAAGAACTATCCCGTTCACCATAAAGAATGACGGATCAGCGACGTTCTTCTTCGATTGGCATTACACTTGCAGCGCAGTCAAGAAGTACCTGCAAGTCAGAGTAGAGCCCAGCAGTGGACATGTGGCCTCTGCCAACGAAATCGAATGCGTGTTGTATTTTACGCTCAAACAGGTGCCTGTACAGGCATTCCCAGTCACTTTATCGGTGAGAATGTTACTATTTTTTTTTACTTGTTTTATTTATTGTAGATTGCCGCTTAATCTGTACAAAACCTTTTATAATATATGTATGTGGTAAGTTAGTGCTATGGACTACAGACTTTCACGCTGCATGTTCAGGCTTCATCCTTCTCATTCTAAAAAGAAACCTGTTTCCAGCAGTGGGAATGTAATGTGTTGATGATGACAGCATTTGGTCCACTGCTGGTCCATAACATGTTTATTCGCCAGAGATATGTAATTATTCTATAAATTAGGTTTTCTGTTTTAGATATCGGATGGTCCAGAGTACAGCATCTATCTGCACGCGGATATAAAGAAGCCTGCGTATTATTTCTCATGCATGGAATATGATTTCGGGAAATGTATTGTCAATGCACCAGATTCTACTTACAAGAAGAACATTGCTATTAATAATGAAGACAATTTTCCATTAATGTATACAATAATTATAATTACATAGTCGATGAACTTGACTTTTTTTATTTATGATATTAATCGTAAATAATATATTATAACTTTTTATTTTACAGTGTCGATCTTAATTTCTCAGACGTACCCGAATTGTTTGTTTATTATAATCGTGAAAGCTCAATAAAACCTCATACTCGTATGAAAATATCAATTTTCTTCCGGCCAAAGCAAGTCAAAGAGTATGAGTTCAAGTTGCAATTTTGGGTAAATTCCCTTTGCGAAGAAATTATTACTATTAGAGGTGAAGGTAAGTTATCTCAATGAGCTCTCAATTATTTTTTTGGTGTATCAAATTCCTAAATTATTTCATCTATTATTTCATAAATGTATAAACTGATATTATTTTAGGAGTTCCTCTTCTGTATGACCTCTACGAAGGATGTCAAAAAAGCTTTGACCTGGGCCCTGTTAAGGTCGGCGAAAAGATAATTCGCCAAATCGATGTTATGAACCACAGTAAGGTTCCCATAGACGCAACTTTTATATTCCGGGAAATGTACCACAGTGTTGAAGATACAAGTAATTCTGAGGGGACTAGTGTATGTCTTAATCCAAGTATGACGAGCGTCCGCGCTGGAAGCCAGGGGGCATCAAGGTAATATAAATTTATGAAGAATATAGATGATACGTTTGGTTAATTCTTGTAATACGATTTTCCCATCATATAAGAAATCTTTGATTAACTTCACAGAAATTATCGTTTTTTTTAAAGGAATAACATGTGCTATTATAATATTAGTAATATGTGTTGTTACATATTAGTAAATATTAAAATTGAGTATAATACTTTTATAGAGGTCAAATGCTTCAACAATATAAAGAGAATAAGATCAATGAGGAAATTTCAATGGACATTGAAAATGCATTGGCGTCGTTAAAAGTGGTTCCCAATAAATCAACTATAAAACCCTACAGAAAAGTACCTCTGAAGATACAATTCAAACCGATAGGCATGATAAGTAATCTTGAAGTTCAGGTTATTATTAAAACTGAATATTACGTAAAAGAGATAAGTATAACTTTTTTTATGATACCCGACATTACATTCTTTGGTTTGTAATATAGTGAACCCAATTACTGATAATTACTTAATACAACTATAAAACACCTACTCAAAACATTGGTTTATATTTTTTTATATAATATACTTTACTATATCCTTAAAACTAAAAAAACCAAGCGCGATGTAATTATGAAAGATTTTACTACCTTTAAAGTAGTCCGAGCACAGAAATCTCACAATGCGATCACGGCGAATACATATGAAGTATTTCTATCAACATACGTATTACTATGAGAGAATTTACTTAAGTTTCAAATAAATTTACAGCTAAACATGAAAGTGTTTGATTTCGAGAGGCCATTGGTGCGTTTGAGCGGTAGTGCCACGGGCATGAGCCTATGCTTAAGTCAGAACTCTTTGCAATTTGGTAGAGTTCGAAAGCGCGGTTGTAAGATTTTAAAAGTTATGCTTCTGAATAAAGGTGATTTTGGTACAAGGTAAGGGTCGTGTATTTTTTATTATCGTTGATATTAATATTATATATAAATAGGTTTTAGTCTAGTCTAAGCTAAAAATAATTATTAATACTTGTCACATGTTGAAAAGAGTAGGTGGGTGGGAGTGGTTTAGTCATAACTCAGGTAATCAGTTTTTTTAAAATGTCGTTTATTTAATTTAATATTTCCGTTTTTAATTTGATTTATTATAGCTAGCCATATTTACTAGATAATTACAATTGGATACCTTTATTTTCAGGTTCTGTTGGCAACCCTTAAAATCAAATGAGTTTACAATATCACCAATGCAGGGAAATGTGGCGGCTCGTACGAACGTTACATTTACAATCACATTTAGACCATTAAACCACAATCCATTTATAAAAGTTTGGGTATGTGAATACTTTTTTATCATTTAATAAAGCCACGGGGTTGACGGGTTCAAATTATTTATTTAATCTTTTCGGGTAGATTATATTCCAAATACCGATTATCCTATAAGATTGTCGTATAACTATATACTTTTATGGCAATCATATAATTCTAATATCAACAGGCCAGTTGCAACTTGGACAATTATAAGCCTCTAGAATTGGCCCTGTATGCTACTTGCGTGGACATAGGGAGCGTTCAGAATAAAACATTGTATTTGGAATGTCCTGTAAGAGAAGTTCGCACGGAATACGTTGTCGTCACAAACCCGTGAGAGATTTTAATAATATTTTTATCTTTACTACATTACGTATATTTAGTCTTAGTTATGTTGTAACTTGGTCTGTCTCTCAATGTGTTATACAGTATCTGATTGGTTTAATATTATACATACGTGTACGCATACATATACATATATGTAGATCTATATTTAATATAACGTATAAAATATTATTTAATTTGTGAATATCATGTATGATTTCTTTAGTAATGTTTTTCCGAGTAGGTACTAGTGGCGCCACCTCTACTAAGTTATAAGGGCACGACAGGAGTTCTACATATAAATAATTATCTTACATAATTAACTAAGCATTATCGTTACAGAACTGATGATATGTGGTTGGTTTTATCTGAAATTTCTGAGGGACCGTTCGAAACACTCAAAGAATTTAACGTGGAACCAAATTCTACTTTCGATATCCCCATACATTTCAAACCGAAAACTATAGGAAAGCATGAGGTAATAATATATTTTAGCGAGTATCGATTATCGAATATCGATAATCGAGTATCGAGATTAATTGTAGGTACGTACCTGGCCTTTATTATTTAGTTTTATTATTATTATTATTTAGTTTAGCCATTTGGTTTCTGCAGATTTAACTAAACGAATTAAGTATATAGATTATATTCAACTACAATTATATTGAATCATGAAACTTAGTGCAGTTTGTGTTATTTTAATTTTGTTATATTATTTAGATTTAAAATTAATTTGACGTGGTCAAAATTAAATTTGTTAAATTTTCTTTCATAGAGTCAAGTATTGTTTTCTCCCCTGGGAG
>DWJS01000242.1:0-12560 GCA_018248975.1 Codatractus imalena | reverse complement strand
TAAACTTTTTAGGTGCCAGCGTTATAGGCTTAAACAAAAAATTCTTTCAATAATTCGACCGAAATGTCTGTTTTTAATAGACATATTTTTAGATATATTCTTAACGTAGCATCCCTAAATATGATATTATGATCAGGACAAGTTCCTGCGGGAAATCATTCTAAGCACCTGTGTGTCTTTTCAGTCTGTTCACGAAAAAAAGACAATTTTTTTATAAACTGGTTTATATTTTTATACTGTGTATAAAATATTGAAGCTTAGAACGTGGTTTGACGGTTAAAAATGATTCCTTATAGAATATTTTGAATGATATCTAGATTTATTTTATATTTTAGGCAATACAGTTCAATAATGAAAACGCACTCAAAGTTAGTGTTAAATTTGGCGAAGAATAAAATATACTTATAAAAAAATAATAAAATATTACTCACTTTCGACTTTCCGGAGTAACAAGTATATAACAATGAATCGTTAAAAGTTTATTTTGAGTCCAAGAATTTACGTACTAGCACTAACAGGACGGCCAAACGAGCTGTTAATTTTAACTACCTGCCGCTAAACTTGTAAAATTAACAACATATTAATATCATAAGCTTGTTTACAACGTTTGTACGACAAGTATTGCTCAACCGATCTTGATGAAATTTGGCCAGAGTGATAGGCTTGTAAGTAGGCAAGTTGTAACTCATTTTGAAAATTGAGCGTATACGTTATGCACGTACACCCTCACACAGATGACAGAGTTAAACCGTGATCAATCATAAATTTTAAAATATTTACTATGCTAAATATGTTAAAATCAACCGACTTCAATTGCAACACCTACCCAGTCTTGAAGTGTAATAACCAATATATTAATAACTACATTTCCTTTTCGATTTGAGGAGTATCCTGCTGTATCTTCAGAACCGAAAGTCCTATGCCCATGAAGTAATTGGGACGCCTGTAGAAGGGCTACATTTTCCCTCGAAACAAGTATTTTCCAAATTAGCTATGAATTTCGAAAACACTCGAACAAAAGAGTTGTAAGTGAAAAGCTATACATATTGAAACAGCACGGTATCTAAAACAACGTACATGCGTACCTTAATTTATATTAGATAATATCGGTTCGGAAAAATCTTAATATAGTAACAACAATAATTTTATATAAATTAATAACGATCACTAAGCTGTCTCATGCACCAGGATTTAAATATATTTTTGTTAATCTATGTTATAAATTGTGCCAAATTTAATCCAAATCCGTTTACCGGTTTCTAAGTAATAATTATCTCAATACCCTAAGTATACATTTTCACTTTTATAATATTAACATAATTACCTACTCGCGAAGGCAAAAATATAAAATCGGAAATAGTTACTTGCTGTAATCATTTTAAATTAGTTTACAGGAAGAATTTAACACTAGGACGCGATTCGCTCGAATTGTCATATTATAGTTAACTTACGCCTACTGTTGTATAAACGCCACCCACAACAGTATTCTTGTTGCCGAAACTATTGTCTAAGTCCTCTCAGAGACCTTCATCAATCCGTCAATTAATGTCAATTAATAAAGTCAGTCAAGTTCGAGTTGGACTCACATGACGGGTTCCGTACCACCGTCATTAAAATAGAGCAATAAATGCAGAACCAAAACATTTGTAGCAAACGCAACATATTCAAACACTGCCGGATATCGTAGGAGGATATTACAATAACATCCTCCATGTGGGTACTTGCACGTTCACCGCAAAGGTCCTGTAGCAGACGGATAACGGAACCTTAGTGAAAGCGTGTCGTTGGAACTTTTAAGTACGGATTCCTAAAAAGCGTTATACGAAACGAATCATCTGATGAAATGACTTCCTGTTCGATCAGTTTTTTTTATAAACAGAAGAAGCATATTAGTAAATTTTAGGGTTCCTAGTAACACCTAGGTCTATAGTTTTGATTTATTTTACTAAGTCAAACTTTATATTTATTTAAACTTAGTGACTTAAATATAAACGGGAAGTAAACGTTTTATTCATTATTGGAAGAAAAAACGTTTAAATATATTCAAATTTCCTGCTCGACCGCTTAAAGGGAGTAGGGAAGGTAATAACATACGGTTTCCGTGGGCAGTTGCGATGAGACAGGTGCAAACAGCAAGGCATAAAAAACTATACCATATTTTTTTTGTTACTTTAATAACCGTCAAAAAGAAGCAAGTTCTCAATTCGACTGCTTTTTTATTTTTGTTACCTCACAACTTTTTGCTAGGCTTTTAATATTTTTTAAGCTGGTGTTTCTCATGTGCTCCCAATTTAATTTCTTTGGAATACGGCCTGGGTTTCGAAGACGTCTTCAATCGCAATATCTACGTAAGTGTTACGATTGGAGTTGGTTGTTTTTAATATGTTTTACGGCAATTATTCAATCTGTTAAACGTAATCGCGCTTTAAAATATTTCGTTCTAAGTTCTTGTGACCATTGGCAAGTTATGAAAATGTTTTAAATTTCCGTCCTAATATCTCAGTAAGATCGATTACTTATTACAAATAGCAAGGATTAGGTTGACATGATACTTTGAGGATACATCCGGTTATGCGTAAATGCGGTTCCAATTATCCGTTTCAATGAGTTATAATTCGCTAAAAAGTAGACATCTTTATAAGTATCTTTCTAAATCTCGTCCTCATTTGTTTGGATGTAATTTTGTATGTATGAAGACTCAAAAGTTGAATTCACATGTTTTCTGCCCCAGATTTTGCTATCAAATTGGACTTTGATCTAATAAACAATATTGTTTCAAAGAAACGTACTAAATATTACGTATATTTTTTTAAAACTACAAACTGTGCTCACGACTTCTGGTGTTTGTAATTTTAGATTTGTTTAGAGTTTGGGACAGGTAAATGAAAAGTTCAAAAAATGATCCGTTTTGTGTAGAAATCACGTATACCAACTACCAACTGTGTTGGTATAGGAATATTCGAAGTAGATCATGATTATATATAGGTTTAGGAGGCAGCGTGGTAATACGAATTTGATTTGCATCAAAAAGCGGGTTTCATACTATAATTTTTAAAATTGCGCATTACTAGTTAATCAATAATTACCTGTTTTAATAGTGTAGGAAAATATCGTTAGGAAATCTTGACTTATCACTGCCTGCTTTCTCAAAAATGTGTCAAGTTCATAATAAAGTGGGCTACCGTTGCCCTTATTGCGACACACGTATCAAGTAAAGGAATATAGTGAATACTTTAGGACCCACGACAAAAACTTCATACCTATTTCAGTTTTAACCACAGTTTTCAGTGTTGTATACATTCTACCTTAAATGGTGTGATAAGTCCTTTTTCATCGTGTCTTCTACCTTTGCACGAGGAGTTCCAATTTAGTTCAACCATCGCAACTCATTTGAGGATGACTAAGTAGGCCTGGAGTCCTACTTAGTCATCCTCAAATAGATTGGAATCTACTACTAGATTACTACTACCATATTAAATCTGTACTTATAAATTATAAAATCTTTAGTCCCGACTGACTATCAACGCACAGTCTAAAGGCTAACAACGTAAACCTCCGCTTGTAAGAAATTTTGGAAATTTAAAGTTTAGAGGGAGATGGAAGGGGTAACGTAAAAGTACATTCATTGAAGTTCCACACGTGAACATTTGTATTAATAGCTGGGCATAAATAAGTAACGAAGCCGGGACGGGTGTATTTTCATTAGACGAGGAAAAGTTCGTTATAGAGACTGTAATGGCCGTAAATGTCCCGATGTCTCATAAGGGAATGACCGCCGCAAATTGGCTCGTCCACGTTATAATTGTTTAGCGCCGAGCTATGTAAATGCACTAAGGACTAAAGATGCTCATATCACCGTTAGCTAGGGCATTCACCGTTTTTATCGTGATATGTGCTGTTTCGAGCTAGGGCTTGCACTACCCAGTATTTTGAACTAATAGACGCGGGCATACTACTCTACTACATAATTCGAAATTATCAATTTTTACCAATGTTCGTTGAGTTACAGTTTTCGTAGAGGGTAAAGACATTTTGTTGAATTGGGTGACGAGAGATCGTTCCGTATAAATGTATTTTTGATCTTGACCTTGACTATAAGTTATAACCATGGCCAATATCATCAAAATCGGTTCAATAATTAGAAGCGTGTTTGATGAACATACAATCAGACAAACAAGCGAAAATTTTAGTATTGTTTTCTGGTCAATATCTCGTACTTAACGTGTGGCAAATACTTAAAAAAGGTCCAGGTTTTTGCCACCCTATATGCTTTATTATGTCTATAGGAATAGGCATATTAGTCGTTCCCTTGCGGTTTCGCTCCCGCCGTTAGTTTTTAATGTATAGTCCATACCACGTAGCTTTTTATGTGGTTTATTATTCCAAAGAATTTAAGCATCTGAAAAAAAAAAAATCTTTAGTATTAATTCTTATGTACAAAGCAATTATGATTTTACATACTACATGATTTCAAAATGTTCACTTTTACAGATTTCGATAGCATCAGATGATACGTAAATATTTTTTTTCATACTCGTTACGATTACGAGATGTTTAGGGTTACAGGATTTGTTCTAGTTTCCTACTACATGTGTTAAATTAAATACCTGTTTTTTCTTCAGTCCAGATATTTTTCTTTAATCAATTGCGAATTAAAGTAGTTCCTGGTTAGTTCAATTTTTTAATGATGCACTCTATCAATTTGGTAATAGTTCGCAATTAAATAATTCCTGGTTTTTAGTATAATATGAAACAGATTAATGACTATTATATAATGTACAAATGGTAATACACCCCGCAATTTACTGCAGTACCACATCCTTATCACGTCATGGATATGTTATCTCTGACATTGAACTTGTAAATCTTAATCGTATATTGTAAAAATACGTTGACAACCCTAATCATGGGGTAACTGACGTGTGACCCGGCAGATGTATACCTTATAATTTTGTATACTTAAATTTGTTATTCAAGTTGTGGCAACCCTAAGCGGTATAATTACCCGACTGAAACGACCGCCGACGACTGGTCGGTTTTTTGCGCGCTACTGCTCCATATATACTCGAAATGTACGGTAAAGTGTAGCTTGGGAGATCTTTGTCTCAGCGTCATACATAATTCATCTTATGCTAATTGTATTCGTTTGTTAATTCCTAAATGACTTTACGCGTTTGTGTTTTTGGAATATTTATATCTTAGGAGATGGATGGGTGTTTAGTGTGTTGTTCTTACGTTGGCGCCGTGTTTTGGACACGACTTTTTCGTAAAAGGTTAATTTGTAGTGAAATTGCAGATATCACGCGCATTCCATGTCAGATTCTATTTTAGTTTTAATTCTAACCAACCATGACACATGAAAGGGATAAATAAGCTGAAATAGTATTCAGAACTTTTTTTACTCACGGGAAAACCTGCAAAAGGCTCCGCTACGACCATGTCGTGCAAAATGGTCCTGGAGGCCTCCAAAAGTTCCTTTAATCAAATCTACCATCTACGAATACTCGATGTATATATACGATTTAATCACGACCAAACTGGGAGGCTCTTTTAATGTTTCCGCCCTTGGCCTCTGACAGGTTTAGTCTACCCCTGAGTCTCCCTCGGGTGGGACTCGAATTCTATTTGGGGTTGATTATATAGGTACGAGGGCAGCAACCTTGGTGGGATGCATACCCATTTGCTAATTCAATGTAATGAAAAAATATTGCAGGAACAATTTCAAAATATGTGTGTTTCTTAACATTTTGGCCACAAGACGAAATAATAACACTGATGTATAAAATGCAAGCTTTATTAATCGATCGTTAAAAATTAAATGATTCTTGATCAAATATAAATCTTATTGCCAGCCCAGTTGAATATTTAATCTGAGAACCAGTTTCGTGGAGAGGAATGGCAAATCACTCGAATAATGTTCTCGTGTTTGTTGATTCAGTTGTCCAAGATGTGTTTGAATTATTCTTGCATTTATTGCCTCATCTGTATCAGGGATGTTATGGAGATCCGTAAACTAACTGAAACCATCTATATGCCGATATCGGAAATCTATACATAGAATAAAAATGTAACTGAACGCTGTCTATACTTGGAAGATTATGAATATGAGAGAAGCTATTATTAGCTTAACTTTTATTAACGGTATAGATCCCAAAATAATAGTTAGAATTCTTGTCTGTTTGGTTGTGCATTTAGGTGCACTAATCTCTTACGGATTAATCTATTCAGTGAGGTTTTCATTAACGATGGTAATGTTTAAAATTTTGCGTTAATTTTATTTCAAACAGTTCACAAATGAAAAAAATATACCAGTTAAAAGAATTGCGTCGAACACGTATTCGATAACACTTAATTGCTATCTACTTAGCATAGATAAAGATGAAGCGTTTTATGTTTTTTTAGCACCAGTGCGATGCTGAGATGGGTAACAAGATAGCTTAAAAAACCACTGATTTTCTTGCCGGATTTTCTCAGTTGAAATCTTGTTCCGATCCGACAGAAGTAATATTTTTCTATTGTTACTGACGATTTCTAAATGCACATGTGCGTATACGTATAGAATTTATTTCATTACACGTAAGTGAAATCAGTAAAATATTATTCATATATCGGTAGCAATATCTAGATTCGAAATAAAATATCCATAAGATCCCTAGCGGTATTTATTATCGTGGTTGAACATTGAAAGAGGGCTTATTGTTACAATGGCATTTTGTATGAGGACATGAGGTTCCGAAGCTAAGCAGTTTTTCTGTTAAATTTATTTTTTATTAAATGTGTTAGAATATCCGTGATTACATATCGAAAACAACCAGCTACCTGTTGTAGTTTAAAGGGTATAGTATACGACAGACAGAGTAACAAATATACAGACAGTAGGCAGGCGGAATATGGCTCCTTTCTATACGGCACAATAGAATTAGATATTTCGTAGAAAATAACCTAAGAAATTCAAAGAATCATACATGAACAATGTGCTACGAATTTCGAGTCTGAAATACGTCAAAGCCACCACCCACGTCAAAACCAGCCACAAGTCGTGTTTAATACGCTGTCTTGATATCGGCAATGAAAGACAGTTCTCACGTCCTCAGACAGACAATAAAAGACCAAGCCTCTGAAACAAAATATTGAAGCTTCAAAATTCAATTCAGTCAGTTTGCATAGTATACACGAATTAGGAACAGATACAATACAGATCATGGTCATGCATTCAATACAAATAATTTAAGATGAGTCGTACCATGATTGTAAGATATTTAAAGCTCGGAAAAATATTTAAAATGCCGTTGTGTTGTTATGTGGCCAAATATGATTTCAATAAAGATCGGTGAATATATCAAGGCGTTCAATATCACACACAAGTCTGAACTCCTTTAATGTAATCGAGGCGTCTTTCATTTTTAGTCTGATTACTTCATATTCTGCGACGGCTTAAAATCGTTATTGTCTGGAGATATGTACGAGAGGGTAGTTTCCTAGGCTTTTGTAAATCGCTGTCGCACTTAAAAAGTAGGTCGTCTTCCCACTTCCATTTGTAACAATAGACGTGGAGATAACTACTATTCATCATCTACCTATTATTACGGATAAAGGGTCTATGTAATCCACCACCACGATGCCCAAGTGAGGCTTGATAAATGTCTGAGTGAAGGTGAATTTGGTGAACGACGGAAAGTTTGGCTTCGGTTTCGGCGATTTTCGGCAAAAAATGTAGTTTCGGCTAGTTTCGGTTTTTGGCTGAAATTTTTTGATAGGTAATAAACATATATATACACATATATGTATATATTACTATTATATTTACTTATTTAGATAGTACGGATTACCACTTACACTAATTATCGAAAATAAAATACAATTTACATGGAAAATGTGGAAATAAAAGAAACAACTTTGCACAAGTAAATTAGAACTTGATTAAACAAAAAACTAAGAATAAAAGTTAAATGTCAAATCACAGCTAAATATCAAAGTAATCATAAATCGACGTTTAAAATAATAATAACTAATTAAGATATATGTACATATATGTGTATATGTATTATATAATCTTAATCATTTGGACCGTTGTTAGCTGTCTTACAAATATATTTATATGAAGATGCACATATATATGTGACACGTCTTCTAAGGACGATTTTATGCGAATTGGAGATCTACATGCAGATAAACTAGCGGGTAAAACTAGTGAACGTATAAATATGCTTCAGAGTTATACCACGTTCAGTGAACTTATGTTCTGGGCCTTAGCCATCGGACCTTGTTATTTTTTAATAGTTATTTGGCTTCAAGCTTCGTTTAACTCAAGGTCGAGTCTTTTCACGATTATTTTAGCGTCAGGTCAGTATGGCGGTACAATAAAACTTGGTGATATTATGAGTGCGTTATTTGGACATTGTATCGAGTTTATTTAAGGCGTAAAGATTCAATTAGAAATCGTCTGTTAGGTAGTCGGTATCTTGAAAAGAAATAATATTTACCTGAGAAAATTGTTCTTATTTCTTTTGTCCTAAGTACATTTAATAATACTAGTATTTTCTGCACTCGTAAGCCCCACACTAAAATTCCTATCGTTGTAGATGTCATGTTCATTTTTATTAATAATATTAGTGTGATTTGTGTCGAACTGACAACGCTCCGATTTTGGTTGGTTACTTTACATTTTACATCGAATTAAACGAACGCTCGAATGAGCTACATGGTAGGCGGAGTGGGGGTGTTAGGTTTTATTTTCGTTACGGAATTTCTTGATTCGGTCGCCGCGCTCAAAGCCTGCGATAAAAGGTATGCAATAGCTTAAAAATATTAAATTAAACCAACGGGCAAAAGGGCACCGCGGTCCGTCTGTCGCTGGGACGAACACGACCATGTTGGCCAGCTGGCAAGCTGTTGCCGAATTCAGTGAGTCAGTAATGCTCCTGAAGGAAGCTGCTGTGTGGGAACGGCCGGCCAACGCCAGTGCGGACCCGCTTCGCCGAGCAAGGCCAGGGAGGGAGCGACGCTGTTACGCTCACCTCCTCTCCCTGCCTTAGATGGCTGTGTCCTAGGTCGTAGCCATGCCAGGCTAACGTCTGAGCGCCGGACAGAGTTCGTAACAAACATCTTCCGGCGCTCCATGATAGACGGTAAGAGCGCCGCAGTTAGGTTTAGTCGGTATTCCGTGGCCCACTATTATGCCCACTATTATTATGTCGCTCGCCGAAACTACCCACAACAACTGTTGCCGGCGCGGCTTTCCAATCGCATCGGCACGACTGGGTGTGCGTAAATGCATTTCCCTGCGAAATAAAAAAAAAACATCGTCAAACCTTTCACATAGTCTTCTATTAAATCATCTTTGACAATTAACCTCTTATGTACTGAAAAGTTTAATCAAAAGATTTACAATACTTGTTAGATGTTATAAATCATGCATTAATTACGATAGTCCGACAAGTTTGATTCTTTTACTTTTCTATTTCGCGAGATTGAATCGTTCACGACACGTAACCTCAAGCTATCTTGACAACCACTTTGACCTTAGTCCAGGACGAGGTTATGTCTATTAACCTTTGTAGCTTGTCACTGAGCCTTCGAATGAATTGCGTTTTCTCGTAGAATAAGCTAGTACTTTTGCTGGAATCCGTAAATTGTAATAAGGGTTTATCGAATAAAAAGGATTTAGTGTACCACGGTGCGTCAGTACATATTGATTAGCTTCGCTTTTTTTACGAATTGTGTAGTTGCTGTTAGCCATAATGGCCTTGACAGTTTCACCGTGTTTTTTGAGGCGAGTTCCTGACGGGGCTCAAGCCTGTTGGGACAGAATACTATGATATGATAGCCAATAGTGGCTGCAATTAGATTTTTTTCCCTTACCAATACGCGACCGATTAGGTCTATCGATAATTACGCTTTTGACATTTTTGGGTAGCTAGCGCGAGAGGCTTGACTAAATAAATAACAATTATTGAAAACAAATAACATGTGTAAAAATGAAAAAAAAACAATGTGCAATACATGTTGTAAAAAATAAAATAAAATTAAAATATGAACACAAGTTTATTGCATATTCTCATTTTTGTTCAACTATAAATATAATGACAAAATTTTCAGTAAAAAAACAAGCGGGATATACACGGGATAGAAACACGTGTGACCGTGTCTCCGGAATCGAACCACCATTGGTTCTGCCACTATTAAATTTTTTAAACATTTATTTTCATAGAATTGTCAATTATATTGCCCTCCCAAGTGATATACTTTTTAGTAGCTATTAATTCAAAATGTAAAACAACCCTTTGAAGAAAAAGCGATACGTTGAGTATGAGGTGTGCAGCGGGGCAAGAGGGGAATTGGTAAATCATAGACGCGTGTATACTTAACGACAGTCCTTTGATTACTACTCAATCGCTTAACCTAACTTACTATTTATTCATACATACTCTTACACACGGTTACCATCACTACAAGCTGTATTTGGATAAATGTTATTTAACCTCATCAATATTAGTCTTTATAAAAATCAAAGTTAAAGTCGAAATACTTTATCCTAAGTAGACTCATTAGAGATTATTTTTAAATGTCAAAAATCTACCATTTCGCAAGGTTACGTTATGGAGCAGCGGCGAAACTCCAGTTGCATAATAAAATTAAAGGCGTAACAGATATAGGTATTGAAACATAAATCAACATCACATCTCACCTAATGGCCCCGCGAGAGTGCTTCTCAGTTTTCATTAAAAGCATGCCCGCAAGACGCGTCATTTCCGCTCTGTCCGTACCGTGTGTAGAAGCGTTTACTGTTTGCAATGTAATAAATTTGGAAGCTTTTAGAAAGACTAGGAAGAAAATAAAAATCGGCCAAGTGCAAATGGGAGTCGCATTGGAAGGGTTTACGTACTAACTAACTATATTTAACACTACATATTTTTAATATTTTAGATAAATAAAAACTTATTATCTATCAGTATCTACTATGAATATTTTAGAAAGTTGACATTTATACATGGGCACAGGCTAATATCACGCCATCTGTCTGTGTGACAATAGAAATTATTATAAAAGAAATGCATACCTTCTATCAGGAAACGATATCGTAATATATGGCGTGGATACATATAAATTATGATGTAGCTATTACCATTTTTACGGCTTTTAATGTACTCTTTATTTTATTTTTTTACACCAGAATAGTAAATTCTCTGTGAAAATTTCAAGCGATACTAACGATACAGTCCGGTGGCAGACAAACAGATAAGGGAACCTTAGAAATAGGACGTTTGTATTCAGAACCCTAAAGTCTACCTAAACCCTCTAGGTAAAAGATCATTTGTTCTAGCCGGAGTAGCATGGGATGAAATGAAACTTCGGCCTAGATGCACCACTAGGATGACAGGCTTGACATGTTCCCCTTGTGAAGCTATTCATCTCTTGCTGTCACTACATTTTTACAATATAAAAGTAGTAAAGGGGTAAGTCGACCGGATGATTAGTTGCCACTGTCGTCCATAGACACGTATAATTGAGAATTAAGTTCAAATTCTTCTTCAAGTTCGAGTTCTTCTAATAAATGTATCATCTCCCTTACTCTGCAAAACAGAACACAACAGCGTTTAACACTGCTGCTATTGGCGTAAATAAAGGTTTGGTGTGTCCACGAAGGGTTCTACCACCTTCAGTCTATCGAATGATTCTAATTATATATTAAAATAAGTACAAATACATAATAAACGAGCTTCCATAATAATAATTGCTAAAATAAAAAGGTAAACGGAAGAATCTTTCCGTATTTACTCAAGACAGCCCGGCGTTTTAATTCCTCGGCAACATTAGCGTCAGAGAACTGCGGATGTGGATTTGGGAACGCTTTCAACAGAACCGTGCGGAGAATTCCTCAAGGTAATTACTGTGGCCCGTTTAGTTAGGTATGCGGGTTGGTGCTGAGGGGAAAGAAAGTGTCTTGTTCTTGACATTATATACAACGTTAGTATACATTTATAAGTAATAAAAATAAATTTAGAAGTATAAGTAGGAAATTCTAGTTGGTTTTGTTTGTAGTTTTTCTTATGAATCTACCATGTATAGACATCAATCAATTACATTTTTGTTGTACAGATAATTAAAGAAGAAATAAGAAATAATTGTAATTCCATCCCTACTTTGACTCTTATTACCTTCGTAGGTGGACAGTAGTAGTTCTACCTACCTCCTTAATTAACTTAAGATCTTTTGTATGGTTTCGGTATTAGCTTATTATACATGGTGCGTTCAAAATTTATCGCTAATTTTGTGTATTTTCAAAAATTATTTATTTATTCGTGAATATCTATCTTGTCCCCGTCAAAGTAATCCCCCTGGGATATTATACACTTGTGCCAAAGTTCTTTCCACTCTTCGAAGCACTTCAAAATATCATTTTTTTGTATCTTGTTCAGTTCCTCCTTCGATGCCGTCTTTATCTCGTCATCGTGGCGTAGCATCGTCCTTTCATGGGCCTCATCAGTTTCGGGAACAAGAAAAAGTCACAGGGGGCCAGATCTGGGGAATACGGTGGCTGCGGTATCATTAGTGTGTTG
>DWJS01000241.1:0-12563 GCA_018248975.1 Codatractus imalena | reverse complement strand
ATACACATTGGAACAGCTCAAACATATTACGAATAAATAGTGTAACTTAATGAAACGGATCTAGTGAGAAAAATACAATCTTTAAAAACGCCGCGTGTAAACCGCCGAGTTTAAATACGCAGTAGGAAATTTAACCTGTATGTCCATCTGTTAACCGTAAATGGACAGTCATTGAGCCTACGCTGCTATCTGAGGTCACACGAAACGAGCTCATTTGGGTTAATTTGTACAGCACACTTGTGACAACATAATTGCCGTGTCTAACAGTTATGTATTTGTATAAAATAAATAACTTTAGTTAAGTTGAAGGTATCCTTCGTGGGTCGACTCCTATGGACCATCACAATACTATTTTGTTTGATAATAACAGCGTTACGCGCTGTTGTGTGCTGGTTAGAAGTATGTATTGGAGGCAACACTTACTCGCCACACTTATTTCTATCTAACAACAGCAGCGTCAAACGCTGTTATGTGCTGGTTGGAAGAATGAAGTGAAGGAAACATTTACTCGGCACACCTACTTTTATTTCATTACAGCAGCGTAAAGTGCTGTTGTATACTGGTTTGGATGCAGTAAAGGTGAAATTTGCTCGAGGCATTCCAACTCAGTACTCACAGGTAGCAATGCACCCGTGATTACTAAGTAGCAGGTAGCAATGCAGCTGGGGCTGTAAGGTATTGTATCTTAACTGGTACATATGTGTGTTCAAGATGGAGATATACCCATTTGCTGCCTCTACCTATATAATATAAAAAAGTATGGCCTTTAAACTACATTACTTCTCACTATATAATACATATAAGAAAGTACAATAAGTTTTAAACGTTATATGTTCAATAAAGTCCTATTTACGTTTACCTACTACTCTATAGTCTAGTAGATCAAGGGCTTCTTTTTGATAGCGCTGCTCAAGCTCAAGCCCAATTTACCCTTTGAAGGTCCAGACTTTTCCTTCGGTCAACAGTCCAGTTTAGTGATGACCAAATCTGTCTTGGTCTTGCAATCTGCGTCTTGGTTTTGCGATTTGCAAAATCAAGACCAAGACTAAGATCATACATGCATTAGCTACCAAAACCGAGACTGTGTTGGGCTTGCTCTTGCCTCGCTCATCACTCCAGTTGGTCAGAGCGAGCCTTGTACCCCATTCGCAAGCCACTAAAGGACCTTTCTATTTCATTTCCGAGCAATATGGTCGGCCCACTGCCGGTCGATCGGTCACTTCTGCGCTTAGTTAACCGTTAAGTGCAACTATATGTACTTGTCAATCTAATACAGATTCGTGGCTACTAACTCGTGAAGAACAAGTTGAATCGTCCTAAATAATTAATTGAAAATAAAAGCAACTTAAGAACCAAAAAGACAACCGTCTACGTTCAAATAGACGTTCGTTAAAATTACAAATAATTGTAATATGTAAATATTGTAATATTTGAACTACTCAACAGAATATTAGCCGCTTTGCTGATTTATTCCATATGTATAAATGAGTCAAAAAGGCCCGGTAATGTGGTTTGTCTGTTTATACATATTTTAAGCATGCTAAGCGCCATTCTAAGTATAGGTATGTCAGAAATTACTGTCCTTTTAAGTAACTACGGCATCTATAAATGCATAGATACTAGATACTTTTAATTCATATTGCATTTATTACAACTTCTTAAGCTAATTTGTACACATATGGGCTAATTGCATAAGTAGAAAATCAATCAGGTATTAACTTTTAGTCACATATCACGATAAATTTGTATAATAATAGTTTCAATAAATAGTGTATTCCAAAATTATATTTACTGTATACGTTTCTCGCTTACACGTACACGCTTACACACGAGAACGCGCGAGAGGTAAAAACCCAAGTAAATACAATCTTTATTGAAATAAGATAAATAGTTACTTATGAGGAAATGCAGCCGGTGGTAGGTCGGAAGCTGCTTGGATACTGCATTTTTATTTAAATTGATACTAAACATTTTAATACAACATTAAAAGATCTAATATACAAGTAATTTTACTTTCGATTTCTGCTTGGATTTTGATATAATAATAATAATAATAAACTTATTTATGGCCTCAAATGTAACAATAAAAGTAACAATACTATGAAGAATCTTAAAACTAAACTTATACACACAACACAAAGAAAAGAAAAAGTATTACGATTCTATACCATATTCTATACTATAGGCAAAAGGAAGTGGCTTAGCTTTTATCACCATAAGAATTAATCCCATGTTGAGCTATTTTTCAGCCACTCCCTCCTCCCGGGGTTCGTATACGGGAGTATTGAGGCGAGTGGGCTCGCCAACCATAAACAGATTATTAAAAAAATATATATTAATTTAATGTAGCGTAACTAACAAGGACATAAAGAAACGAAAAAAAACAATGATACTAAAATAACAGATTATTAATTATGAAATGCAATGCAGCTCCGTAAAACATGTGTGTGTGCGCGTGTATTTGTGTGTGAGTGTGTATTTGGGAGAGAGATTGTGTGAGTGAATGTGCGTTTGTGTAAAGTTGGTTTGTGTCTATGTAGGATCGAAAAAGTTCTTTATGGTGACCAGCTTCCAGTAGGTGTGATTTTAAATTTGCAGCAGCAAGTTGTCGTCTCAGCAATGCGGCCTTGTATTTGGCTTTGAAACATTGCGTACTCATTTTGTTTCTCATAGGAGGTGGTAAGTCGTTCCATATTCTTGCTGCAGCAAATTTAAAACACCTTCTATATCGAGTTGTGAATGGAAACATTTTGTTTAAATTTTTAATTAATTTATAGATATTTACAAAAAAATCTTACTAGCAATATAAATTTGTAAAATGTAGCGCAATGAATTTTTGTGTAAAAGGGGAGTAAGTCCTCTCGTCACAAGATTCAAAGTTGCTGCTGAGAAGCAGAAGCGTCATGGTAAAGAATAATATAGCGGAGGTTGTCTATTGCATGTTATTTATGGCTATTTAGTAATTTGTCGTTTAAAGATCAAACGTGTAAAGATTGCATGACATCGCGTCGCGAACGTGTCGTAATGTCAATAACATGTTTGTAATATCGTCATGTCAATTTAACGTTTAATGTGTGTTCTGACAGAATTGTTTTGTAAACGAGAAAAGTTCATAACTCACCGGGATTTATAATCATGAATAAAGGACTGATGTGGGCCTTGTTTACTCATCAACTTCAACGTTATTTATTTTGTTCACGGTGGAACAATTAAAATATATTATTTAAAATGTTATTTTACAATATTTTGCAATAGGTTTTTCTTACAGAAAATCAAATGTTTGTACATGTATATTTATTTATTTGGTTCACGGTTGAACAATTAAAAATAGACATTTTTTTTTTTAATTTATAATTTGCAATTATTTGCAATAACTGATATAGATATTTCTTACAGAAAAACGTACGTACATAAACATAATTATTGATTACTATTAGTATTAAATTGCCTTTCATGCGTATAAAATTTAAATGTAAACTAATTTCATGTATAATTGCATCGTGTTGCTATAATTTGGATAACGGCTTCTAATGAAATACCTTAGATAAAAATTCATTACAAACTGATTTGTAATTCGTTTACAATTATGTCATATTCTACGGCCATATTTTAGTGATGTACATTAAGTATTTGGTAATATATTACGTAAACATGTATTACAGAGTGTTGTTACTCGTGACCGATTTCTGGTAGGCTTCAATTTGTGTCAATGTCTGATCAAATAAACTGGACTTACCATTGATATTTCTTCAAAGAAAAAAATCCAAGGCTATGATTTCTATAACAACAACGTTGATAAATTAAAAAAGTAACTCCCAGCGATTATTTAATGGAATAAAACATAACATATCTCTATCCTTTGCCTGTGACATTGGAGCCGAAAACGCTTTCGTCCAGGATGAGTAAGTTCAAATAGGGATGTGCCGTCCCATCGGATATGTGACCCCGACTAACCCATTCTAAATTTAAATCTGCTTAATTGAAGGTACTAAGGATCTTTGAGACACTTTAGATGATGCCGTTTTCAAACCCAAAAATAAACCAAACAACCTATCAGAGACAAAAAGAACAACCGCCTTTTAAACACAATAATAAAATCAAAGTCTGTTCGCAAACACAACAAAACAACACAAAAAAACAAAAAAAAAAACAAAAAAAAACAAAGTGTTTCAGAGCAATGATTCCTCAGATAGACACGATGTATTGATTAAATTAACAGGGTTAAATAAACGGGGAGGGTTAAATAAACATTTTCCGAACTTCGGTTACCTAGGTGCACTTAAAAAAATCTTTCCTTTTTACTATGTGCTTTAATGAATTAAGATACATGCACAATATTTGTATGATATCAATATTTTTTTTAGCTTTTTTGAACAATCTGAGTAATATCCACTTGTACTTCATTTACATAGAAGATATATTAACGTCAACCAATTAAAATGACCGGCAAAGTCCTACAAAAACAGCCTTCTTAATTATCCAATTACTACAGCTATCAAGCAATGTCACAGTGACCTAGAAATTGGTCTTTAGTGAGTGATCCGACACGCTACTGTTTCATGGCGGTTCAGTTAAAATATGTGTTTGCATCTTATTGCATTGACCTTCAGTAGTTTGGCAAACTTATTGACTGTATGATTACGCCATAGCATGTGTGTGAGGATGCGAGGCGCGGCCGGCACTCTACCGTAGAGCGCCGCGCGCGCGCCCGCACCGTGCTCTAACATTACTGACGCGCTACGTATTTTCAGATCACGATAAAGACTACGCGAAACGACCCCTGAACTTCGATATCGAAGAGGAAACCCGCAAGAAAGAAACCTCCAAGTGGCTCGAGAGTCACTTCGGCAGCGACTCCCGGTCCTCGCACGATTCCATTGCCGAAGAAATTGGACGGCGTCCCGAGCCCGGATTCTACGTAAAAACGAAGGCTGCTGAAGACGAAGGCTACTACGGAAAAACATCATCCGTCCCGCCGCCTCCTGTGTACGCAGATAGAGTGCTTCGTAAGACTAAGTCGTCAACACCTTCAGACGAACGGACCGCACCACCTGCGAACAGGACTGGGGGATACTTTAAGGGTGTAGCAGATTGGTCACAACGACGCGCCAGCAAACCCAGAATGCCAGAGCCACGAAGTTCATCACCGTCGCCGCCTGCTGTTCGCTCGCCATATGCTAGTGATGATCGCTTAAATGGCTCGTCACCCAGACATGTTTACGGAAAACGAGATTCGCCTCAGGGGAGGTCATCACCTATCGGCCGCCGTCACCCGCCCTCGCGCGATGATTCCGCCTACGTATCGTCTTCGACTATGCACAGCCCGCCACGTGGCTCGCCGTTCCGACCCCTAGAAACTGATAGGTCCTTCCGTGAGCCATCGATCGAAGATGACTACAGACCAGTTGCTCCGGAACGTAAACGACTCACGAAACAGCGTTTATCAGAGGAGCATAGGTATGACAGCGGTTACAGAAGTTCATCCCGAAATGAAAACTCTGGTCGATCGCGCGACAGTCGCGACGAAGGTGCTGCCGAGCCGCCTCCGGACTACTCGCCGCCCATAGAGCGTCGCGGGAGCTCGGATCGCGACCGGACGCCGCCGCGCAGGCGAGACCGCGATGAACGGAAACAGAACCAAAAGACGCGATTCGCGGACAACGGGCGTCGTCCGTCGCCAGTGCGTAAATCTGTCGGTTCGGCGATCGGTAACTCTATTAGGAAGTTGGTTGGAAAGATCAGGTCAGCGTCTGCGGAGCGGCGAGCTCGATGGCGTACCTCGCGGACACCGTCGCCCGAGCATTCGTCGCGGACATACAAGCAGTACGGCGGAGAGCTGGCGCCCCCCGTCGCGCCGCCGCACCGCTACTATCTCGGAGAGGACCCTTTCGCGCCCAGCATCTACGGCCGTGAGCACAAGTACGAGGGCAGTTCTAGACGAGCCGCGCCAGCTGACGCCCGTGACCAACGCGACAGGTGAGATAAAAATCATTGATATAATAAATCATATCGACCGTAACATATAATTAATATTTTATTATGATCGAACGGTTGGACGTATAACTTAATCGTAAATGGCTTTACAAAACATAAATTTTATAACACCGATACCTACATATAAAATATCTAGGCCTTAAATAGAATCTTGTCCTACAACAAATCCGTACCTCCTCCTACATTATAACCAGGCATAAAATTTAATTAATGCTTCTTGTTTTTGATATTATCATACGCTTACGGCGAGTGTCTGTGCATATTATTTGTAAAAATATAGTCTAGCGATGGTAACGTGTCAATTGACGGGACATAACGATCAACTTCCCACTCTTTTGTCCTTTCTTAGTTTTGAAACTAGTGAATAATAGAGTCGTAAATCGAAATTATTTACGCATAAAATCTCTATTTTTATAAGAGACAGAAAAACACTATAAAGCATTTATTAGAATTTTCATGTATCTACTTGTAATGTGTATCAAATATAAACAGATAATAATTAATGAAATGTAATCTTAGTTTGCATTTCATTTTAATTATTAAATTAGTAAAAGCGATCTAATATCAAAACAATTGTCTGGGTGAAGACTCCTTGAAGCATCCATCATGATAATCGACCGTCTGTGTCCTAGAATAAAGAACTTATTCTCAGATATAATAAAATTTAAATTAATTTTATGAAAGTTTTTTTTATGTATTTTGCACAAAATAATAATTTATTCATTGTGATATATTAAACAGTTCCGTGTTATGTTAGTCGTAAAGGATCCGCAGTATATCATAGGTATCAATTTTTCTGTTTTAATTCGTTTCTGTTTTAATTGCAAACATCGCAATTCTCAATGAGTCGCATTCCCTTGTATATTTTTCCTCTAAGTTTTCAAGTTAACTCTGAATAGTCGACAGAGGCATGACAGAGCCATGAGCTTTATCTAGTTCCTTGGTTTATGTATATTGATTTCATTGGAAACAATTATTTATAGTCCGCAAAACAATGTTCAATAAATATTGGCGTCTATTAAGCTGTTTTTACAATTTATATATGATGACATTCCGTACATAACTTAGTCACAATGTCAGAGTTCTATTAAAGATACTAAGTAGGAAGTACGTAGATGCCAGTAAAGCTTTTTATGATATTCTATATGACTTGACATGTTGTATTTACAAATTAGAAAACCCGAAATAGGTGGTACTTAAATTACAGCGTTTATATTATTTATAGCGTTTCTATAATGTATTTTGAACGTATTTCAATGTACTAAAAAGTATAACATAGTATTATAGGATGATATTTTATAATTATAGTGAAAGTATAATGGGTTCTAATGGGTTAATATTATTTTGTAGGCAATATTAGTAGATATTTGGACACTGGGGCGATTATATCGGAGTCAATACACCCAACCGTATTTATTGTTGTATTTGAATTTCTACTTTTGTATCTAATACAGGAGGATGGTATGGTACAGAATACCGGTGACTTCAGGGTTACATAAAGTTGGTTACAGGAGTCTGGATAGCCATCTGTGGTCTGGCTCTATAGTGCATCCTTCATGCATATTTAAGTGATCCTAACTTACATCAGGCATCGCTTAGATATCTCCGGACTTAACTATTTGATAATATTGTATATGTGGTAGTGTTTCTTATTTTATTACAAAGTGTTTAATTGCATTTTCTCGTAGGTGCTATGATCAATCGGACGACTAAATACGTAAGTCAGGTGAAATGTTTGTGACTAGTCACTGAACTAATAACAATTTGATGTAAATCAATCTAATCAATAGCTAAGTATACCTAATATTAAAATAGAGAGACATAAACAAAAAATATTAATATATTAACATATGCGCCAATAATAATACAACATTAACTAATTTAACATTTAATGTTTGTGACAGAAAATGTTAGTAAAATGTATGTTAATTTACTCGTTTATCATATTCTAATAATTTTATGTAAACTAAGTATATTTTAGTATCCGAATTATGCATATACGGACTGCAAAATTTTAGGACCTATTCTGAAAGTTCAAATCAGTGTGGAATAAGTAGAATAGACATAATTAGAATCAATATAATATTTATTTAAAGATACGTGCCCCTAAATAAGCTTAATGTAATCGATCAGAATTTTGTCGACTAAGGATAAACAAATCTAGGTAAAAATCAAAATATTTTTTTGAAATATCACGTATTATAAAATAATAATTAATTTATTGGGGCTGACTTGTTATTTCTTTTCTTACTGGATTCTGTATTTTGTAGGTTACACAATTAAAAATATATTTGCCAAATTTAATGCGATTATTGAAAACTAACAAACACGTAAACAAAAAAAAATGATTTTATTTTAATAATTAGTGGATACACACGAGTATTTATAACGAAACAAGTACATAAACAAACAATATAAGATTTTACTTTAATCAGTGGATACCTACGAGTATTCGCTACATACATAAGTACTTTTAAAGTACTGCCAAACTTCATAACCCTAAAAAACTTAAAAGATTATTTCTTAATCCACCGGCTTTTACACAGTCTAAATAAACAATACACATAGGTAGGACCGAAATAGTTTTGTTGTTATATAAGTCCTGTATAGCTATACGCTAACGTCTTTTGTTCTGTCACAGTGAGACATGTTACGCATACATTCTTTGTTATGAAAATCCCTTTTCGTATGTAAAACCGCACCTTTAAACTAACCAGAACTGAAATGGAGGATACGCGGACTTTCAAATCTTGTAGTAAACTTGTATTTTGCAACACGTTGGCCAACTTCCATACTAATTACATTATTTTCATCCGTATTCTGAAAACGTATAAGGAAATAGACTCCAAAAGACAGAATAGAAAGCGAAGTGGAAAAATAGGATTGAAGGAAATATTTGTTTTGTTTTGGTTGTTCTATCGATTTCTCGTTTCTGATCGCGTATTCTTACATAATTTGATGCAAAGAAATGTCTTTTTAAACTCAGCAGTGTTACAAGCAAACATAAATTACACATGAAAAAAGTCAGACTAAATATAAAGATTAATTTCTGTCAAAACATGTTTGTCTCTACTAGGAATCAAACTGGGGACCATTGCTAGAATAGAACAAGCAGTGAATGGGGTTCATACACATGGATTTTGATTTAAAATTTTATGTGCTTGTATTGTTTTATATAAGGAGAGGATGATGTTAAATTTCATGTCTTGAAAGTAGGTACTTAATGAGAAAACATGTTTTAATTATGAGACAAATGACAATCAGATATCACGAAAGGTTTTTGTGTCGCTACTAAAATTCCTCGGTAAAATAATTGAAAACAATAGCCTTTTAAATCAATCAAAACTCGTCAACTTGCTTCAATCAAGTCGCGCCATACGTTCCGGCATATCTTGCCATTTTAATCTGTCGTTCGTGGTCTTTGCCTAGTAAGGGTAAATAAGCGGTTTCTCGGCAAAAGGACCCTTATTTAGCTCACAAGTTGACTCAGTCGTGTTTACTTGGTGAAACAGTCTTTAATAAGAACTATTGGATGGTAATGACGACTAACTGTGACTCATTGAAAGAGTATGTTTCAATAAACAGGTGTAGGTTTAGGTGTCGCATGCTGATGTAAATGAGTTTATATCATTGCAGATCGTAGCGTTACGATACACAAACTTCCTTGTAGTTTTTTACTCCAACGTTTGTTTCTTATTGTGTTTTGCTCGTTATGTAAAACTAATTTAACTTCGTGGTACTTGATAAATGTAATGTAGTTAGGTGAGGATAGAGGCGTTGTTCGGAACACATAAACAAAGAACCGTCGTTAGGCGTGTGGGCAGAGGATCCCCATTGAATCCAATTACGTTTCAAATACACAAGATTACAAGTTTTTATGATACATAAGGAGATAACAATGAATGTACGTGGGTTTGACCCGACTTGCGATCGTGATGTACTAATAATATTTTAATGGACGCGTTTTTGGTACGTTCCAGGGGCCAGTTCTCGAGCACGCTCGGTCGCTTCAGTCACTCGACGAGTCGGTTAAATCCAAACACCGAAGCAGACGAGGATTACACTCGAAGCGCGCAAACGCTTCCACGAAAATTGCAAGACCGCAAAGAAAAAACCACCGAGAAACCGAGTTCCAACAAGTACTGGCACCGTCTTACCCCGAATAAGCGGTCAAGTAGTGCGATTAACGTTTCCAACGCACCTACAACACCTGAAAGCAAAATCAACGGGTACCCGCCCGGCCCTGCCAAGCCGGCGCGGACCTACAAAGGTCTGAACAGGAGTAAGAGTTTTGCTATGGGCGCACCTGAACAAGAAACACATCCGCGTTACGTTTCAGGTATGAGCCGCAACTACTCAACTATGTATAAATCAAATCCGCACTTGAGCCGTCTCGACGAGAATCCGGAACAGTTGAAAAGCCCCGGTATTGTATCTATAATCAACCGCAGTCAACGCGATCTCGCCGACGCCGTGTCCCGCGAAACCGAACGCCGACGTGACGGGCTGTTCGGAGCTCGTTACGGCAAAACACCACCGATAAGCAACGGCCATACAAATGGCTACAGTAAATCGTACGATGAAACCGATAAGAAGAAGATATTCCTAAAAGGACTCCGCGAACGAGCGCCCGAGTTGTATCAAACGCTGCATGCAGACGACGAGTCGGACGGTAGCAGATTATCGTCAAGATACGGAACACCATCTCCGCACTACAAAGACCGGATATCTGAAGAGCGCAAGATACCATTGTATAAAACCGATTCGTTGAACAGGGAGACGAGTCCATTCGTATCACGTTTGGATACGAGATTAAAATCGCCGGCGACCAGGCGGGGAAGTAACAACAGCGACAATTATTCTGAAACATACAGGTACACAACGCGTTCTGGCGATCCGGAGAAACCTAGCGTCACTGACACGGTAGAAACGGTGAGCAAAAAGGTCGTTCCGTCGAGAGACGGACGTGCAAAAGAGATTATTGAATCGCGGGAAGTGAATTCGGTGACTAAAAGTCGCGGATATAAAGGAGAGCCTTCAGTGAAATATTACGAGAACGGAACACGTCCGGAGTATGAATCTAAGAATGGAATTGCGCCCGTTTATACAGAACGAAGGAGAAGTAACTACAAAGTGATGGAGAAGATTAGAGATTACTAAACACTTCTCTGTATGGATATAAAATTTGATTGCCATATTTTTGATTACATGATTAACTGACCAGAGTCAAGCAGACTGAACTGTTGATTGCATTAGATATAAGTATTTCACAATAACTGCATACGTTAACAATTATTGTTAATTTAATGTAAGTTGCTTTATCATGTAAAAAGTCATATAGCTTTACTAATTTTACTTTGATAACCCAAAAGAGTGATCTAATTCCGTCCAATAAAGATAATGACGTTTTATATGTAAAGACGCCTCTACACTGCGGTTACATTTTGTTAAAAATATAACAATATTGCACAGAAAAAAGTAGTTAATAGTTGTCATATTGCTTATATTAGCAATGGCATACGCTGACTTTTAACAATTACATATGACATGCTGTATACATGTTAAAATTTATACATACATACATACATACATAGTCTTGTAACGTCTTTATGTAGGATTGTAGTGATATCACAGAAATTCGTAAGTCAAAAATGATATGTGCACAATGTGAGCAAATGCAAATACAAATTCTGTATGTACTTAATGTTTCAGAGATGAAATGCCAAAATATTGCTCAAGACACACATAAATGCTATTTTTATTCCATTGTTTATATTATGAGATAATATTCATTTGACGCCATTTTGGTCTATGATGGAGGGTTTTTTTCAGTATCTACCGGAATAGTTCTCTAATAGGACTAAATTAAGTAAAATCATGTTATCTTCATCTCTACACATACAAATATTCATAGGATGTAATTGCTACTTTTTATGCGATGTATTTCATCTCTTCTTCCCATTCATCTATCAGCTCATAATACTTCTTAAGACACCTCCAACAATACCTAAAGAGAGAGTGGTGCTATTTTAGGCCGATGTCACACGGCAATATCCGTTGTATCGCATCCTACCCATAACAAGAGAATAGTGAGGATGTTGCCTTAATTTTTTATCGTCTATATTAAATTCAGTTCAATTATTAACTTGATATGTAAGGTAACTTGATGTATAAGTGCAAATAATATGAAATTAATGTTATTCAACAAAAAGTAACAGCTGTGTGGGCGCACGTTAATGCTTAAAGTTATTTTATTATTGATGAAGATAAAAATATATCTGTGAATAAACTTAATTACGGTAACAACAGATATTGCGTAATAAAATAATAATATTGAATGAAAATAAATACAATGTATCCATAAAATAAACGTGTTAATATACACTAATTGCGTCGTTTTATTTTTTAGCTGTGTTTGGACAAAATGGACAGCGTGGAGGAGTATGCTCTAGCTATTTCCCTTTTGTGGGGAGAGACCCATGCCTAACAGTAGAATATACATTATAACTATTTTGTTGAGCAGTAAAACCTTAAAAAAAAATTTATCTCTTCACATTCACAATAAAAAC
>DWJS01000240.1:0-12573 GCA_018248975.1 Codatractus imalena | reverse complement strand
TTTAAATTTCTGACTGGCCGGGGATCGAGCCCGGAACCCTCTGCGTGTCAGACCGGTGTGGTAACCGCACCGGTCTGACCGGTGGTGGTGGTGTGGTCGTCGTGTTTCAATATGATATAATAGTCGTGTATAAATGTCACTTATGTACTATTATCATTAGTATGTGAATTATACACTTTTATATATTTGTAAATTAGATTATGTGTAACGAAAGCTTGCTCTGAGCTTTCATCGAACGTTACTGTACCGTGAAAATTTAATTAAAGCTCCACTATTGTGCGCTTGTACTACAAAATGGTCTCTTCGGTATCGAGTATACTAGGAATATTTATATCCATAATTCCGCATTACTATTTATTCGTTGACAATGTACTGATTCGTTTTTTTTATTTTTTTAATCCGTAATATTTATTACAATGGACGGTATTCGTATATGCGCTTGTTGCTACAAATATTATGTCTTTAGTTTTGTTCGATCTTAACTATCCGCCCAGGCTTGAGCCCCGTCAGCGCTCGCCTCAAAAATCCGGTGAAGCGCTCAAGGCCACTATGGCCAACAGCAACTATACAATTCGAAAAATAATCGATCTTAACAATAAACCGTGATACCAGACCTTTGAGCGAGGCCGGCTCGTACTTGGCCGATTAATAAACACACATACACAGATACTCAAATACTATACACACAGATGTACTCGTTAAATCTATAAGAAACTTCTTTTGAAAATCGGTACAAATCGGTATAAACAGTCGAGATCTTTGCAAATTCAAATTCAAATTCAAATCTTTTATTTCATCACAAGGTATATACATACACTCAATGAACATCAAATTTAATTCGGTACATCGGCTTTGAGCGCCCTTTTGGCTAAGGTTGGCCGAGAGGAAAAACCCCGGCGGAAAAAAACTCCCTGTACTCTTTTGCAATCGATCAATACATCAATAAAATACAATTGATATCATATGATCAAAGACAATATAGTCCCATTGGCACCTGTAACTTAACATTGTAGATCGGTTAACATCTACACAAGCCGCAGGGAGCTGCACTTCGAAGGTTCCACCACTTTCAAATCTCCCTACTTCTAACACTCACCTCCCAAGGCGAAACGCCCTGACCACAATTCAACAGCTCAGCGCCAACCGTTGCTATCTTTCGACCGACAGCTATTCTCCCGTTGGAGACTAAGTTCACCAACATTCTGTCCAAACACGCCTTGATACAATACCATCCATCTGAGAGCAGCAGTTCCACGCTATTTGATGGTTGGGTTACACTGAAATGTAGAAGAAAGGAAATATGTATACGTGGAACACCTCTTGAAACCTTTTACGTCATAACCTGTAAAATATTCCATGTTTATTTGGGTCAATTTTTTTTTTGATCAGAATTTCCAGCCTGGTATATCCTCTATAAATGACAGAGGCCTGAGGAAAGAAACATGAAAGAAAACTACCTCCTCTTTATTGAAGTCAATTGAAAACAATGAAACTTACCGATTTACCTTCACTCCATCCACGTACACACCAACTACGGCCAGGACCATTGTCTTCGTTGAAACATCATCTTTTTCTAGAATCTTCCGCAGCGCAGGCCGTACAACATTATACAACTCCTTGTCATACCGATACTTCAATTGGTCCAGAATATTTCTCACCGAGCATACACCCGTCATAGTGTTGGGAAACCTTATTTCGTAAGAGATCAATTTCCATAAGATCAGTTTCAAATGGTTGTCCAACCAACCGTCCGGTATTATTTGTCTATCCACCGATTCAACGAAACGCGTTTTTACGTCGTCTGTGGTCCACCTGACATCTGTCAAATCGTTACGATTTGGCGCAAATTCGAAATTTAGAAGCGAGTCGAATTCCAAATTCAAAATATAAGGATCTATTTTGGTACTACAGTTATTATTATTCTTAAGATTAATGTCGTTTAAATCTTTTAAAGTGTACAGGTTACTTTTTTTATAATTCTCACAGAAAGTGTATTTGTCACTTGAGTTTTTCTTACTATCACAAATCACAGTTTTTTCTTCAAATGTTCTCATGTTACTCCGGTATGGCGTTTCGAATTTTTTTCGCTTCTTCGCTTTTGGACAAGAGAGGATGGGGCTTCCAGACCGTTTGCATCGTTTTGGCGTCACGTCTTTGTAGAAGTCTTCAGTATGCAAAGACTCGTCAAAATTATTCATTACTTGTGTATTCAGAAGATTTTCTAAGTTGAATAAATTATTTTTAGTCTCAGATTCATTGTCTTTATTCGATTTATTTTTACCAGCCTCAATGTATCTTGAATTATTATCCATATCAGCAAATAGCTGTCTAGATTTTTTCAATGAATCCTCAGTTATTTTAATAGATTTATTCGTACCTGTCTTGAATCCAAAAATCTGAGGTGATTTTTCTTTATCAACTCTATCTTCGTCAAATAACTTATTTACGTCAGTTTCATTGTTACTCACATTTTCCTTAAACTCATATTTGTTTTGATTATCAAAGTTTAAATCTCCAAATATTTTCCGACTCTTAGCTATAGCGTCGTTTGATACTTCGACACATTTATTACTAGCGGTTTGAAAACCTTGAAAAACGCCAAAATCAATTTTCATATCGCTTTCCATTTCCTGGGCGAATTTAGACGAATTTTTACAAGTTCCAAAATTTATCTGTAATTTCTCATTAGTTTCTGTATTAACAATGATCTCTTGATCAATTGCAAGATCTTTAAAAATATGTTTAGTCTTAGCTAAAGCACTTTTAGAAACCTTAACGTCTTTATTACTTGCTGTTTTGAATCCCTTGAAAGCTTCTTTGGTTTCAAACTTAGCAGAGACCTCACTAATATTTTCTTCAACATAATTTCCACAAACATCTGTTTTAGATAAAGGATTTTTACTGCAGTTAATAACATCGAGGTCATGAAATATCTCCTTAGTTTTTAGAAGTGCTTGTTCAGGTACTTTCACAGCTTTACTACCAGCCCTTTTAAAACCTTGAAAAGTGAAGTCATCTTTGAGATTTCCGTATTTTTCTTCTATATTAGCACTGAAGTCAATATCTTTGAAAATATTATTAGCATCTGATAGAGCCTTATCTGGAACCTGGATAACTTTATTACTTGCTGTTTTAAATCCTTCAAAACCTGAAGGCAAATCAACAGTGCGTTTTATCTCCTCTTGATCGGCGCTTTCATCTATAACTTCAAGCATTTTTCTACTATTGAACAGGGCTCTCTCAGAAACCATTACGATCTTATTACAAGCAGTTGTAAACTCTTGAAATGCGCATCCCATGTTTAAGTCATCACAACATTTAGTGCCATCTTTAACATTTGTATCACTTATAATATTAATATCTTGAAAGATTGTCTTAGTTTTTGTAAAAGCTTCTGCAGAAACCTCAATAGGTTTGTTATTTGCCGTTTTAAAACCGCTGCAAGATACCTTATCATTATTTTTGTTAAGCAAGAACCTTATATTGTAATTAACAATTTTTGTTGTGTTGTCTTCGTTATCATCAAATTTGTTGGAATATTGAGAGTTATTCTTCGGTTTTGAATAAACTTCATCAGATATGTTTACTGTTTTACTAGCCTCAAATCCTTGAAAAATAGACGAGTCTTTATTAGATACATCAGTTTCATTTTTGTCATACATTTTTTCATTTACATCAGGTCTTTCATTGAGTGATTCTTCATTAATTTTATTGTTAGAAATGCACGGATATGGCTCTTTGTTCCTTTTGACGGATATGTCACTCAAATCCAAATTAATTTTTGCATGATTAGCACATGTTTTTAAATTAGAAAATCCAAAATGACTTTCACTTTTATCACTCAAGCGCCCCACGTCAGACGCACATTTTTTACTTAAATGTATAATATTTAAATCCTTTCTGTTTGAACATTCTTTGAACATCCTTTGTCCATCTTTCTTCGTATTTGACCCAAGATAATTAGCTTCATTCATTTTATTTTTCTTAGAAACATTATCAGTCGTAAAATCATCCAGACCGATATCTTGAAATAAACCCTTTGTTTTCGCTAGAGCCTCTTTAGATATCTTGATTTCGTTATTATTAGCAGTTTTGAATCCCTCAAAACATGCAGCTTTATTATTTGGGTCGTTGATATTTTTTCTATCATTTTCAATTCCAGGATCGAAATTTTCATAAGCTACTTTGTCAATATCCTTAAAAATATTTTCGCTCTCCTTTATAGCCGTGATAGATATATCAATGTGTTTATTACTCGCTGTCTTAAAACCTACACACTCACGTACATTACCATCCATTTCATTGTGTTTATTCATTTCGTCAAGTGACTCATTCTCAAATTCTTGTAACAGAGTTTGATCGACTATATTTAGATCTTCATTATACATATTTTTATTATTATCAAAGGAATCATCATTAACAGCCGGTTTTCTGTCATTCTCACATTTGAGATTAGATTCTATTATTTTGTCGGAGGTATTACTTTCATCGTGTAACTTTAAAGATTCCTTATTGAAACTTAAATCAATATCCTTAAATAAGTTCCTAGATTTCGCTAACGATTCTTCAGAAAGTTTAATTCTCTTGTTGTTTGCTGTTTTGAATCCCTCAAATTCTCGCTTTTTTGCTGTAACTTTTAAGCACAGCTCATCATCTTTACTAGCTAAATCAAAAACATCCCTTTCAATATCTTTAAATATATTCTTACAGTTTTGCATTGCCTTTTCTGAAATATCAATGTGTTTCCCATTTGCTGTTTTAAATCCTACAAAATTGTCTTCTGAAGCAACTATATCTATTTTTTCTTGAATAATTGTTCCTGGAGCTCTCTCTGTATTATTTATATTACTACAAATTATTTTATCGTCATCAAGTTGCTTAGATACCATATGGTTATGGATGTTATTTGGTAGATTGCCTTCGTAAATTTCCACTAATTCCGTAAGCGTTAGGTCATCTTCAGATTTCCGTTCAATGTTATCGTAAATACTTTTCGCTTTATCAAACGACTTTTTAAATACTTGTATAGATTTATTACTGCATGTTTGAAAACCTACAAACATAGTTTTGTTTAAGTCCAAAACTTCTGATTCACAAGACGTTTTCAAAGAGGATGCCATGGGTAGGTCTCTGATACTGTATTCCAAATAATCGTTTTCTTCGTCACTACTAAATAGAATTTCATCTTCAAAACTATTGCTAGGTCTATTAGCAGTGGACGCCTCATCTTTAATTGTATTTGATTCATCTTTTCTTACAGATACTTTAGAATCATCTTTATATATAATTGTACTCTTATCAACTAGTACACTAACTTCACGTTTATCAAAATTTGGTGTTGCAGCTTGTATCACTAATTCCTTATTAATAATCTGTGAATTGATCAAATGTTTAGCAGCTTCAAAATCTAAATTCTCTTCAATAAGAGGCATTGCTAGGGACTCGAATTTCTCAAATGATTCCAGAGAAAAAACTAGCGGAGATAACTTTCTTTTGTGCTTGAAATGTTTGAAAACTGGACTACTTGCGCCTTCACTTTCAAAGTTTACTTTTGTAATCGTATCTTCGTCAAATGTTTGAGTGACATCACCTTCTTCACTCAAAGTAACTTCTTCATCTTCTTTATTATTGAACGACAATATTTTAACCATTTTGTCAGATTCCCTGTTACAATCATTAGAAATGTTATCATTTTCTTCCTGTTTTACTTTACTCATGGAATTATTTAATACATCATTATCGACGCATTTTTCTACATGGATATGTATATCATTATCAGCCCTCCTCTCTACCTCGGATATACTACTACTTACATTAAAATGTACATTTATATCTGGTGATAAATTGTTACTTTCATCCTTAAGCATTATTTCAACTTCATCTCTAGTTTCTGTAACTGTATCTTTAACAAATTGTGCTTTTACTGGTTCATCCTTAAGACTATTCTGAACATTGTGTTTACTGTTGCACATTTTATCATCATTATATGTTTTGCAATAAGAAGTCTCAAATTCCATACAAATTTCTGTATTTATATCAAAGATATCATCATGATCCCTATGTAACTTCTGGTCTGCATTGTCACTAGCATTTCTTTCACTAGATTGAATTACATCACTCAGATCTTTAGCTTTATCTTTAAGAACTTCAGCATTTTCTTCCTTGTCAGTACCTAATTTTTCATATTTATGACAGAAACTTGTCTCAAACTCTGCCGACATGCCTTTGTTCACGTCAGCCATTGCTTCCACACTGTCGACTATGTCAATGAGTTGTGTATCAGTCACACATTGCGTTTCAAACTTATGTTGATGGACAGCCTGGAAATTTGAAAAAAATGTTCCTTAAGTTTCTGAGTGGCCTTTTGATCTAATGATTATCCTTAATGCTAATATATTGGTCATGGGTTGATTCTCATCTAGCACAAATATTTGTGCAATGAGCTTGAATGTTTGTTCTGTGTCTACGTGTAAGATTATCCCTATATGTATTTATAATTACATATGTATGTTTGGTTACCATAGTGTAGGCTCTGCCTTATTTGAGATCAGAGAGCAGTGAGAGTTCTAGCAACAATTAAAAAAAAAAAAAATTACAGAGTTGAGTGGACTTGGGGAAACTGTGAAGAAACAGTTACCCAGACTCTACGCACAGTAGCAAAAATACTATTCTTACCAAATGGTGCACATGCCAACCAAAAACTTAAGGCAAATAAGTATATTTGAATGTATAGTGTAAAATACTGTATGATGACATTAAATCCTTCATGTGCAAAACTGACTTGTACTTGAGGAACTTCTACTAAACTAGCATGTTTGCATCCTGTGCAGCTAAATTGTTTTAGTTATAGAAGAAAATAATGAATCAGTTTGTTGAGTTCAAAAAACCATAGTCAATACAGTCGCTGTATAAGTTGTTTATATTTTATCTCACCACGGACCAGTCCTAAGCATAATACCAGTGATAGTTTTAATACATATCAACACTGTCACTGCCCATGTATACTTTTGGTAGCCTAGTTGTTGCTTATGTGCCTTCATGACAGTAAATGTGTTAAATACAGAAATTTAACATCTCCATGTATGTATAGGCAGGGCCGCACTTACCCCCTAAAGCTCCTATGTGCAAAACATATGAAGCGACTCTTTTTTTCACGAATGTTAATGTTTCAACTTATTTTTATTTATTTATTTGTTAATTTTCACTGAAATAAATGTTCTCTTGTTTTATATAATTAGATAATATTTTCCTAAATAGGTTTACGAGGCATTTGTTGCGCCTATTATAGCTACTTATTGATACTCCACTACAAAGAAATATGTTGTAGTGTAAGTGTAACAAAAATAATTTCGATAGCGGCACCCCTATTATCTTGGCGCCTGTGTGCGCCACACACTTTGTATAAAGTGGCGGGCAACCCTGTTTATAGGCACCTTGAAATGTAAGTATTGGAGGCAGTGAAAGTCCAAAGCAATGATAAATAGTGGTTTGAAAATTAGTGTCTCACAGGTCCAGGTCCAATTTACTGTTTGAAATCCAAACATCTCTGACAGTTCAAAATTAAGTGTGTGATTCATCATCATCAACTATTTTTGTCTCACTGCTGGGCACAGGTCTCCTCTCAGAGAAGGATTTAGGCCACCACACTGGCCAAGTGCAGATTGGTAGACTTCACAGCCCTTTGAGAACTTTTCTAAGAACTCTTAGGCATGTAGGTTTGCTCATGATGTTTTCCTTCACCGCTAAGCAAGTGATAATTAATTTCTAATATGCACATAATTTCGAAAAATCAGAGGTGATGTCTGAGGTTTGAACCCAGGACCTCTCGATTGAGGCCAAATTTTTAACCACTAGGCTGTCACTGCGTTATTAAGTGTGTATTAGAAATTTATTATCACTTGCTCCATTTCCCATAATGCAACCATAGGTGAAATGATACATAAGATCTACATTAAAATGTTTTCAGAAATGCGTGAAATCTACCAATCTACACTAGTGGGAAGCAAGAAGGGTTCGGGATCGCCAGCATATAGCCCAAACCCTTCTCGCCGTAAGAGGAGACCTGTGAGCAGCAGTGAGAAGAAATGAGTTGATGATGAACGAACTGTCAACAGAACTTATTGGAACATATCCTTACCTCATCTCTATACAAATCATTAATATGTACGAACTCAGTTGATGCCTTTGTGACATGACTACGCTTTCCCAAACGGTCAGCTTTCTGCATATCTCTTAATTGCTGTGACACGGAAGAAATTACATCTTGTGGTTTTAAAGTTTTCGAGTACGGACTTGGCTGTTTATTTTGTGCGTATAACGACACTGGTTTCTTTTCACTGCGCAACTTTAGAATTGTCTCAAAATTCTTAATTTTATTAATAGCTTCATCCATTTTAATTGAGAATTAAAATATTGTATTTCGTTTTATAATTTACAAACTATATTCTTTAAAACAAATGTATTGAGAATTCGGAATTGACGTTTGACAGCCTTTGTTAGAAAAGTCAAATCGTCCTACATAGCTCGGAAACTCAAAATCTTAATAACGTGTGGCGTATTAGTTAAACTCGCTTTTTATAAATATACTATAAACATTTTATAAACAATATGCATTGAAGCAAAACTTTACATAGCACACGTTATGTTGTCTTCAAATATCCAATAAACATACAATTTCTTATCATGAACGGTATTACGTAAAACGTATCGTAATTAAGTAAATAAATGACAATTCGTCTGATGGCTGCCTTACCTTCCATGTTATACTCTTTGTGAATTAAAATGTCGAAAATGTCAAAATGGCTCTAGTAATCCGTGTTTGTTGTTATCAGTGGACTCTTTACTAGGTTCAAACAGTGCGTTAGTGTTGTTAGAGTGACGATGTTGCACAACAGCGACCCATTTGGGTCGTCGGAACCGCCAATAAATATGGGCGCATCGGTAAACATGACTATGAACGGAGCCATGACTGTCAATGGGTACGGCAAACACGACGAGAATCCTAACTCACACTACAATCTCGCTAACTACGGGTATGGACACTCAGTGATGAGTCCACATACGATACATCCGTTCCAAAATTACTCCAACGTCTTCCAACCTTCGTTCATGAGCCACACTCCTCCTGTACACGACAATTGGCAACACGGCTTGCTGCCTATGAACTTGAATCAACCCGATAATCCGAACAGTTTCTACGAGCGGAAAGATTTCCTGAACGACTACAAAGATCAGGGCCTCCATCGTCGTAGTACACCAGTTCCCTTAAACGTCCCACACATTTATCCTAAGCCCTACAAGGATGTCCCACACATGAGCTACACTTATCAGGACACCTCGAGACATTACCTAGACTCCAATTTGGATTTGAGCATGAATAAGACTCCGAAATTAGACGAATCAAGGAGACGGAGCTTGGAGAACACTGTGAAAATGATTGAAAATATTCTAATACATAACCCGACCAGTTCAACTAAGTATGGGCCCTCGACAACGAAACTGGATACAGAAACTCCAATTGACATGGAAAAAAATGTGCAACACGATAAGGAGGTTGAGCTACCAAAAACAATTCCACATAACGAAAGCACAGAAACCAAAAACGAAGATAATTCAAAGTCAGCTTACAGCTGTAGCAACGAAAACAGTGTGGAAAGTGAAATGAATAGTGATGAGAAAAATAACAATCTTACATTAACTCTGGACCAAGACATTAGTAGTAATAACGATGACAGTCAAATCCAAGTAGAGAAGATAGAGATTAAAGTGGAACTGCATCCTAATGACAGTGAATCTGAAGATGATGTTAAACCATTGAACATGTTTAAGGGCCTAAAAAACCCTTTAGACATGTTGACGGGAGCAACGAAAACTGATGATGGTGATAACGAAGTTGAAGTGAAGGTCGAGGAAGTGTCAAATTGGGCAGACTATGATAATTCCAATCCATTCCAAAGGGATATGTTTGGCGTGGCTCAAACTGCACCAAACGGTACCATCATTGAAGCCAATATCAGTGTGTCCGTTGCAAAAGAAGCTGTTAAAAGCGGTAAGATCTTCGTTACTTCAATTTTTTCCAGATCAATACTTGTTCAATTGCACATTGCTTGGAGTGTAAATGGCGATAGTGTAGTGTTTACATTTAACTCTTTAAATTTCTTTATACCCTCTATATTATTAATGTTGATAGAAACATCATCAGTACCACACAATCTTTAAATGGACAGCATAACATTGCCTATGGGTTGTAATGGTTCATTGCAAACATACAGGCTTTTCATCTTAGACCTCAAGGGTCATTCATTCTTATGTCTCATATCCGCCTGAGGCATAAATAGTGGCAACACAGTTTATACTATTGCCGCTGTTTATGACATATCAATTGTAAAACTGTTTTTACTTGGAAATTAATCTTTATATGTGATGCTTAATAATCTTATTAGACGTTATAATAAATAATATTAATATGCAAGATAGTTATAGTTTTAACTCGCACTGGTTAAATGGAGCTGTGTCAGCTGAATCAAGCTAACGTTTGCTTCTTTTAATAATATATGTGGATGTTTCTCTGATTTCTTTGTGTACCTCTTGTTAAAGCTCTGAGATGTATCCTTTTAAGCTGCCTCCAATCCATTCTCAGGTTCTCTTCTTGGTAACATCTCAGTTTTGCTATTTGTTTGCTTAATAAAATAATTCTATGTTCGTAAAATGTAAGCATAAATCGCTTTAAATAAAGTTATAGCAGTTGCCTTCAAATATGATTTCAATTAACCTTTATTTAGAACTTATTATACTGTGCCATTTTAGCCATGTTTTGTAACAATAGTGTGCACAGCACTTTATTACACTACCACTAGACCTATAGAGACTTATTATATCTTCCATGTGTGATTTTTTCCAAAAATCATTGTCAAATTCATAGGCATTTGTCTAGGAATGTCACTTTGGACGCCCAATGCGAGAGGCCATATTTCAAAACATTTATCACATGTCCATAATAGTCCATAATTTTTTACAGACTCGGATTTGAGCTGTACAATGACCTTTTATGAGTGCCCAAGCTGCAGTCTATTCTTCGTGAACCCAAAGAGATTCCTCGTGCACACGAAATGGCACTCCTTCGGCCTCACGAACGAGAAGAGGAAAGAAGAGGAACAGGAGATGCTGAGAGAGAGGATATCAAAACGGAACAAGAGGAAAGAAGCCAGGCAGCTTAAGAAATTGGAGTTGGAGGAAGTCAAAGATGACAATGTACTTGGCAACGTCTTCAACTGTAACTGTTGTGATAAAGTCTTCACTACGAGGGCTAGTCTGAAGAATCATAAGCAGAGGTAGATCTGGTTTTGTTCAATACTCACAGACAAATGATTTAATTTAGTAACGAGTTTAGTGACTGCTTAAAAATTTTTCTCACTACTTTTCCATAACGAAACAACTTGCAAGGCAGTGATGGTTATTGTTAAAATAGAATTCTGTTAAAATATGAATCGTAATGGATAAAAGTAATTTTCAAAAATGTACTACTCGAGTGTCTGGTGGAATGGTGGTATATATTGTAAATTGTGCAGTGACCAGTGACCCTCCCAAAAATAAACACAATCTTATCTTTACATGAGAAGAGATGATGTATTCTATGGAATGGTCATAAGGAAGTTTAATATAATTATGGTTTTCCATTTAATTTTATTTTAACTTATTTTAATAAGTGGCAAAATAATTTACTATAGATTCAGTTCAAAGAAGGCTGGTTGGAAGGTTGGCATATTCTAGTATGTATACATATAATAAAAATGTAACTGTCCGTACATGGAGGATATACATATAAAAGAGATAGTAGTATTAAATATAAATGTAAATAATCTCTGTATATGGAAGATACATAAGGAGAACTATTATCGGGGCACTTTAATAATTCAAAACAATAAGTGTTAGAATTTATGTTTTGTCTGTGTGTTTGTACGCATTTATCTCAGAAACGGCTTAACCGATTCGAGTGCGGTTTTTACCAATGTATTGCGATAAGCATCACTTAATATTTTGTGTTTGTTTTATTTCAATCAGTTCCTAAATAAAAAAGTTATGTCAGTTTGTATATCAAAGAATCACGTCGAACATTTATTCGAAAACAAAGTAACTACTCGTAATTAGCATGGATTTTACGAGTTTCAGGTGTTTACGAGCGAAGCCGGGGCGAGTCACTAGTTAAACTCGATCCATGCATGGAATAGTTTGAGAAACTTTGTCATGTCACAAGTTATCAAACTTTCCGCGTATACGATGAGCTCTAGTGATGTTTATTTATGAGACTTTAATTTTAGAAAAATCGTCATATAATAAAGACAGAATAGAGTAAATCAAAACAAGTTGAACAAATATCAATAAACGTAAATAAAACTGTCTGTCTGTAATTCGAAATTAATGGGTTTTCACCAAGTATATACGGGACCTACTAACATAAACAAAGAAACCATTTTTAATTGTTTTCTTCTCTTTCAGGATAAATAAGGCAAGATACTGGAGCTTACATACTTTATGTATTATTTAAAACAGAATGACTTAAAAAAAAGAAGTAAT
>DWJS01000239.1:0-12577 GCA_018248975.1 Codatractus imalena | reverse complement strand
AAAACCATCCATCCCTTCCCGATCATAGTCTTCTATCCCCCCAGGCTTGAGCCCCGTTAGGGGCTCGCCTCAAAAAACCCGGTAAATCTGTCAAGGTCACTGTGGCCAACAGCAACTACACAATTAGTTGGAGAGGTATACAAACGAAAACGTTTCGTTCGTATACGTCGCCAATGCAGATCGCCGCCTTCGTGTTGAAAATACGACTCAATGAAAGAAATAAAAATCTACTTACTTGCAGAAGTACTCTCCTCGGGGCGTCGACAAGCAAGTGCCACCGTTCTTGCACGGGGACGGCGAACACGACACGAAACCTGCAACAATTGACATTTATCGTTATAAAACTAGCCGACTTGTATTAACTTACTCTTATTTCAGTTTATCTTATCTTATGAGAAAGAGACACGCGTACCTAATTTAAAAAACTGATTTAGTATAAATTTACACAGTCATAGCAACGAGCCGTAAGACACTTTCTAGGCTTGGTTATACTGGGACCAGCAGACCGACCCATGTTGCCGCCTTGCCCAAAGCCTTCTCTCCGCGTCGAATTATCAAACTCCTTTTATGACGCTTGTACCTCGTAATCAAAATAACTTATTTACTATTAACCTTGCCAAGCTACACAACTTCCATACCATTGCCCTTCCTGATACTTTACTCCATCTTCTCCCCCTCATCTGGCTAGTAATCTGGATGTATACATAGATTTTCACCGTTCCGTAAAGCGCTCGCGCCACGCTATAATTTTTGTTTCAAAATGTACAAATCGTCATTTTCATCGTCTTTCAAATCGTCATTACTAATACCTAAGGTCATCTATCCTAACTAAATGTACATTAAAATCTAGCCAGGGTTGTGCACAAAAAAGTATCAGGTGAAACTGGTCAGTAGTTCGAGTCAGATCAGAAGCAAACCAACTTACGTAAGTATACAAAAATAATAATAATAATAATATAGTCTTACAAAAAAATTTAGAACACATGACATTAACTGTATAAAGAAGTTAAAAAACTACTGAATTTAATTACAAAAAATAGGAGCTTATGTTTCATCTCGATTTGTAGGACGTATATTAATTATCGGACGTAATCAACACTATAATCACGATGTGGAAGCGCGATACCATCTGGACGTATCGATCACTCGCCATCAGAATCGAGACCACCCAAATGCAAAACGGACGGAAACAAGACATATTTATGTACGGTTGTCCTGATCTTAAGAAAAATACAGTGATTTAGATCTGCCACCGTAAGAAAATAATATGGCTTAAATCTCATTAGAGTAACAATTCTAACAAAGCATTTGTTTATTATTTCGGCAACAACTTTTACAATCATTAAACTTTATGCTTAAGTTTAAAAGATCTTTAATGTTCACAAAAAAAGACCATGAATGTAGAGAAAAAGAGAGAAATAATCTTTACGCAGTGTTAAAGACGTGAAAAAGAAGGAAGAAGGTAGAAAAGGAAGGTAGGAAAAGGAAGGTACAAAGAGGTGCCTCTGGACTCGAACTATGAAAAATTCACATATAAAGCCAGCTATTCTCACTAGCTTATAATGAGTCTATAATAATAGACAATAGATCTAAAATGATCCAAAAATATAAAAACAGACTTCATCCCTATTGAAATTTATATTCATAACATAAAGATTATGTTTGTGTGCGTGAACTAATAACTTTTCAATTTTCGCCAGATCGGCCTATCAATTTGATAAAATATCGATACTGCAACATAATTTCCTCATTCTGCTATCATTAAATACACATTTGTGAGAATTTTTAACGGCTACAACTTTTGACCAAAACGTTTACGCAACATTTAAAAATAAGCAACTTTCTCAGCGTCATAAAAATGTCACAATAAATCCATATATGATGGATCCAGTTTTGATATTTAATTTATTTACAATATTTATTTACAGTCTACAGTTGTCTTTTTATTTACAATATTTATTTACAGTCTACAGTTATCTTTTTATTTACAATATTTATTTACAGTCTACAGTTATCTTTTTATTTACAGTTGACTTTCATACAAATGTATTGCTTCCAAATCGAATTTTAGTGGTTGTTAAAACTTAAAATCTAAACTGGAATTAAGAAAAGAATGCGACAAGAGTGATCAGTCGTGAATATTCAATTTGTTTGTTCGATAAGACACCGTTGTAAAGCTCATTAGAGTGAAATGATAGAACAGCTGCCGGTGACCATAGAGATAGTATCTTGATATATCTGTTACATTTCGAAAATATTTTTAACCTGTTTTTGTTTAACATTACGTGCCTATCTTCTATGCAGTTATGTTGGTCACTTAATGCAAATGCAAGCTATACTAAAATTTTATAACTACTACGAATACTGACTAACTATGACGCCCCTCGTGGCGGTTCGGTTACTATACCGGTCTGACACGCAGAAGGGTTCGTTTCCTGGCCTGTCAGAAATCTAAGTAATGAATTTAGATTTCTGTTCTAGGTCTGGGTTTTTGTGTATCGTCTATGTGTGGTCGTCTATGTATGTATCGTGTGGGACTATGAGTGTAGAAAGCGTCTGTAAATGCGAGTATATAAAATTGTATTAATTTCTTTTTACAGACTCTCATCAACCATTGAGTTAAGGGACCTTACAAAAATATCGCACTAAACTTTAGGTACAATATAAAACTGCCCGTTACGAAATAAACTACTTATCTTTTTACCAACGTAAACATATCGTCCGTCAGATAGGCACGCGCGTGGGAACGTTTTTGACAAACGTAAACATTTACAAGGTTTATTGACACTTGCGTTTGTACATAAGTTTATCCTTTTTTATTTTAAAGGTAGAAAAGATAGAAAAACTAAAATTGCGCGGAAAGTTTTAGAAAAAAATGATTTCTAATTCATATTACAAAAATTACAGGCTTGACTTGATTTAAGTATGTTTTACAAAATAATGGCTTCTATATTTGTTTCTCTCTCACAAACAGAACAAGGGAAAGGCAATTACAATGTTGCCATTTAACATTACAATTTTTATTGAATCAAGTTATACATTTGCTGCCAAAACCGGAACAGTTCAGTTTAAAATATCCCGATGTTTTTCCCATCATTCAATAACACAGATAATAAATTGCCGATTTCGATACGACATCGAGCATGGAATTCTAAATTCGAAATCAGAAATGGCGCTAAAAAGTTGACAAATGAAAGGGTTTCACGTCGTTAAAATTGCAAACATGGAATCAAATTGAAGTGTCGTAAAACAATGGTTTTTATTATGTTATTCTTTAGTGTCAACGTGAAAAATGATTCTACAAAAAAATAAGTTACTTCAGTCTTTGATCGACTAAAATAAATATTATTGTGAAATACAGGTTGATTTGGTTTGATTTAATGTGATCCGTATTTACTGTTTTCTGATTCATATTATGTGTTCAGATGAATTATATTTATGGAAATGTTATATTTATATTTAAAAAAAAGTTAAAAAAAAAATGCTTAGGAAATAGACAATATAATCGTAATCTTTTCTTTGATACATTTGTAATATCAGTACAAAAGGTACCAACAAAATAGATTTATGTAAAGCCACAGATTAGAATATTATCGAACTCATTGAAGGAACGCTTGTATAATACAACTGGCGTCCCTTTACCCCATACTGCACTATACCTTAATATGTGTCTATATAATTACTTCGTCAGTGACAATAACACAGCGGCTTCTAACCCTGATAAAAGCGGTGCCAAACACATCTGCAATTTTGGTCCATGTTTTGAACCCGCTTTTTCGCAACACCCGGTGTCTCGTTACCACGCCCAAACAGAGCAAGCGGAACAAAAACTAGACGGGCCGAGTGGACCTTATAAGGTCACCCTTTGTGTCGGCAGCGACGGGTTAAGGGAAAAGGGCCTGGTGGACGTTTACCGGTTTTCGTGAAATCGCCAGAGCTTGATCGGTTTTGTGTCCAAGAGAAATTGTTTTAAGCTTAATCCTTTTTGCTGCACTCAATTTCTTTCCTGTTTTAGTTACCTATTTCTAAGACGTAGTCGGCCCTTATTTATCAGCAGAATACTGTATTTAATTAGTCTATGGTGATGTGTTACGTAATCTATCTGTGGTGGCTCGTAATTGGCTTACTGTATTTTTTTCTTTGCGTTTACTGTTATTAGATAGCAGTAAGTCACCCAAACAAAATAAAAATAAAAATAAAATAAAAAAATCTCAAACAATTATCACATTTCTTAATGTTACTTATGTAACTCTATGCCATCAACTTTTTTATTGTGGCACTGTGCCAGTACTCAAATGTAGTGTGATACCGTTAATTTTGTTACGATATATTACAGTACTTGGATATATTGCATTTAACGCTACATACGTATATTCGTCATTTTTTTGTAATGACGGCTGCACGGAACTATGCATGTGCTAGTCCGCTTCGCACTTTGCCGATTTTATTTAGGTATTGTTCAGTTACGTGATAAAAAATCTAACATGACACGACATGCTAATACACGTACCATCAAGCCATCGAAGTATCACACCAGACCAACGGATGCTCCGATAGCGACCGTGGGAAACAGCTGGTGATAAGCAACACATAAAAATAACTAAATTCGCCTACTAAACACCGCTTCCGCGAAATGACCCGTGAGAAGCCATACCTACACATCCGCTTGGATTTGCATAATGATAACGGATAAACCTGAACTAAGCTGAATTGTAATCGTTACAGATAAACGCTAGAATACCGCACCTACTCGATTCCTATACTTCGCCTTTGAACACGTGCCGGGACCAAATATAGTCAGGAAATTCGATACACGACTAAATAAAGTTCATAAATGTATGTGCAAAATACAAAACTATATTTGTATTTTTAACATAGGCCTGAAACTTCCATAAGACATTGGTTATTGAAGTAATCAATTTAGGCAAATAGTAATGATGATAAAATATTGTCGTTAATTATCAATAGATACTGCACTTCTAAGGTCTATATACGCAACCAACTAATTCGAACCATAATGTAGCACAAACAGTGTTATTTCCAAAATAAATAACGCCGACAACAACGGTAGAGACAAACATGAGCCACGAAAACGACCACAATATAAATACGACAGCCACATATCTAATAACTGAAGAACCAAACTGGGCACATTGCGTGACAACCAATCGTAAACCGTTGATAGAACCTAAAATATCGTATGAACAAAACGACCCGCAGCCATTACCAATTTCACGGCAGACGTAACATATTTGACAGTGCGGCGATTATCGCAATTTGCAAGTTATTTTAATCGCATATCGATGATGAAAGAGAAATCTTGAGAATCAAATTGTGTTCCTAACACGTATATATTTTAGCACAAGTCAGACAAAATTTAATTGCAGTGATTGGAATGACACATTCACTAAAACATCAGGTAGCAGCAATTTTTCGTATTTTCTTACGCCATACTTTAGACAATGGCCGTGTATCTGAAAATAGACACAATAACAAATACTTATATTGTGACTTCAAAATTTGATCTACACAAACCAACAAGAAAGATTTGATTATATTTCATGCTGGTCATAATCATCAAATATTACCTACATATAACCGTCTACGCTACAGTATTATTTAAGAAAATATAAATCTCAATAATAATAACTGATATCGGGTTAAACCCAAGTAAATAACAGTTTAATACGAATGTCAATGGGCTGAACAAATAATTATTTAATGAGACTATTGTTTGTATAGATAACATCGACATTTGTAAAAGCTTAAGAAATTCAAATTTGTTCGCCTTTTCAACAACAAACGATTGTACATTACTAATTTATACTATTATTTGCATATACTGAATGACACTATCAGCTAATAATATAATATCACGCTATCGGGCCATTGTCTGAAGTGGGGCATTGAATGGAGCAATATTTACATACAATATTATCAATTGACCGCCGATGTTTGTTCCTGTGGTCAATATTGTTGTCATTTGTGAATGTATGCATAGGCAATGATAAGGAGATTGATTTGCATCGTTAATAAATTAATGTACATGCTTTATTGTATTTTTCAAGGGTTTACTTGCAGTAAACTTTGTTATAAAGGGCAATTTTCTCAACTAAGTATAGAAATCGAAAATACTCAAGACCTAATTAAAAACAATAGAATACTCCATACTTTAAGTACTAAATGAAAAAGACTTTCATTTTATTCTACTTCAACAAGTAATAACAAGACTACATCTCGCCTCCAACCGGTATCATTAAGACAAGATTCACAAACATAATGATGGTCCCCACTACCGTTGCGTATCACGTGGACTACTGTTACGGAAGAGGCGTGGGTGTTGAGTTATTACTATTTGCTATTTCGATAGTTTGTAATTAGGCATAATGACACTCATATGATTGGCTAGATGATTTTTGTTTTGGATATTTGATGGTGTACCTTACATAGCAGCCATTAATAAGCTGTACGTATTCACCACACTAAACCTTAAAATCTATCGACTTGCTCGCTACACTTACATTTTGTTAGCTTTTACTTTTGTTTGCACATTCAATAAGAAGAGTTTCCCTGGCGTATCTTCAAAACGAGGTCTAATACTAGTTAAATTCTGTCATGAGCATCTCTTTTCTAGCCAAAAATAATTTTCCAAATCGATTTACAAGTGACAGAGTTACGTAGTAACAAATATAAAAAATACAACTTAATTGAGAACTTTCTTTTTGAACTTGGCTGAAAATAACTTAAGAAAAAAAAGATTTAGATTTTGCCTTTTCCATTTACAAAAGGAGAACATTGATGCTTTGTGCACTAAAAGTACGATAGAGACATTGTTAGTCCTAAAAACGTTGCAACTGAGATACATACATCGGCTTCGTACCATATTGCTTTCTTCTTTTAAAATTAATATAATTGGCTAATTAAGAAATATAAGATGATTGATCCGGCCCTAATTAACACATAAGAGCCACGCTGAGAATCATGTCTTTTATATTCAAAGACTATAATTATTATACTGTGATATTGATGCATTTAACTGCAGTCTACAAAAAACCGACATTAGAATAGTAGACGTGGGCGTATCCCAACGACAGCAAGGCCCGAGTTGCAACCAGCTTACTCAGTCTTGTTCAGCTACTTGTACCTGAGCCTCCAATTAACGTTCTTATATTAATTGGCCTTTAATCTCTTGATTCCCTTCTCCTATCACATTTGAATACAGATTATCATATTAAACACATTTCCTTAATTGATAAAATGTCCCTGCAACTAGATGCTTAACTGGATAAAAGAAGGAAGGATGTAATTCCAATACTCAATTACCATTAATTTTAATATGAACCGATTGATAAGGGAATTATGTAATTATTATTAATTAGGGCCTAAACTTAAAGTTAGATAAGTAACTTTACGACAAGTTGCAAGATTTGATCATTTTAAGTACGTATTACGTGAAAGATAAAACTTGATCTTATCTTGATGCTGCCGAATATTCAATACCTGTTGTGTAATTCTTAGTTTTGATTATAAAATGTTATTCGTCTACTAACCATTAACTTCTATGTATTACAAGATTAATCATTGATTTTAGATTATGCAAATAAACTGCTTGTTCTTCAAATTTTTGATAAAAATGTACCCAAACAATGAACACAGGCTAGCGATGATCCACCGCAATAATAATAAATACAATACTACGTAAATCGTTTCAATCATAAGGACGTGTTATATTATTACATCTGTTCGTTATTATTACTATAATAAAGTATGGAAGGGTGCTCACCCTCTGTACAATTCGACGCACGCATGTCTGGAACTTTCGCTACAGTGATATGCTGACGGTATATTAGTATTATTAAATTACTTTAGTGTCATTCAATAAAGAATCCTTGAATTCTTATTGGTTATTGTTGACAGATTTTGTAAATGTATATACAAATATATTTAGAGAGAGAGATAGGGTAAGACAGAAAATAGAACTGAGTCTACGTAATGGCATCAAGAATGAAACAAAGTTTAGAGAATATGTAGATGATTTAACAATGCAAGTTAAAAAATGTATTATAAGGAAAATCTTATTAATACGAATGCAAACTAATTATAGTAACTGTATATGTTATATCGTTAAGTAGTCTTTGCCGCCTATGGACATTTCTCCAATTACGATTAGAGAAGGTGTTATAGGTTACCACCACTGTGGATTAGGTTACTTATAAGTTACTTAGCCCTTCCACATAAGTTTTAACACCTAACTCCAAATCACTAAAAGGTTTAACACCTTTGAAAAGTAACTATTCTGTGTATCCTGTGTAAAATGTCACCAATTTTTATTCGTATCAAATGCGTTCAACGCTCGTATAGCATGAAAAGCGTTATTCAAGGTGATATTCCACGAGGTGACCTAGTACGCGCGGTTCAATAGGGGCCTCAAATCATAGTAATTGCGGATGCCCGACTATTGTCGCATCCGCTGCAGGCTCGCCTTTCATCTCGACGCACCGATTGAGAGTTTGTCAACGCTTTGTGTTTTGAAACGACTGACCGAAATCGCTTTATCGATTTAGCTAGTGCCAAGATCGGCAATGTCACGGCCGGTGATGCCTACGCTCTTGATGATCTGACATTACCTATTGACTTCGTCATTGTATGTTCATTCCCAATAATTGTCTCATTTGTAACTCTTATTAGTTCAAGTTCGATGGTAATGATCAATCGTTTCAAGTAATTGCCGAAGATAGCATTATCCCCATTGCTATTTTCGGTTTCATTAATATTGTGAGACAGTAAGTCGCCCAGAAGTAACATAAAATAAAGGTCCAAGACAACGATCTGGGAACCAGTAATCAGCTCTGTAATTGAAGCCGTAATCGCAGAAAAAACGCAAATAAAAGTAATAATAATGGGAAAACTGAAATCCGCTTTTTCAAAGCCAACAACAGTTATTAAGCGACGATCGAGGCGCAAGATGAAAAAGATACTTAGTGGAAACGTCTCAAGAGAAACAGTTATAAGGATGATTAATGTTTACCTCAAGCCGCATGCAACGATTTCCTTATTGCTTACAGAACAAAGACCGAATCTGACTACTCTCTTCAAATGTCTAATTATACTGTCAGCGGTCAGCTATGTCTGTATACGGAAGAATTCTAATAGAAAAGTAGATACAAAGAGCCTTATTAAAGAAAATGAACTATGGTCGGTAGCTTTGATCAATATATATTACAAAAGGAATTGAAAGAAAAATAATAAATAAAGTATGTTTTTTTTTTGTGAAATCGAAACTATATTAGATTATTCGGTACTAAAATTTATAGACCAAAGAAGAGAATGACGAAAGAAAGAAATTGTATAACCTTAAGTTGCGAAAACCAATTCAAATATGTATTGATAAAAAAATTGACGCTAAAACCTTTGGGACATTATTTTTAACTAGTTACCTAAAACTAAAATATAGGCAATTTAATCGTAAAACGATTTAATTTAATCGTGAACAAAAACTTGAAAACAGATGAATGTAGAAAAATACTTTGCAGTTACAAAGATCATACAAAATCTACGGTTTGAACATTACAGTTGAGTCATATGTTGTAATATCCCTCCTGGAAGAACATACGAAACCAGATGAAAAATACTATCTTTCTCTCTCTCTAACTCTATTACCTGTATGGACTATGTACCCAACAACAATGCATATGACCAACTAATCCAGGCACCGTTACGAACAAATATAGGCATAAGAAATGTTGCGCAGGATTCGCTGTTGCAATTTCTTTGAGTATTCATTATATTACATGGGAAATAGCCTGCGGTTGTGATCTCGTGAGCAAATCACCCGCTTCTGAAGACAGACTGACAGGCGCACAATTCATTAGACGTAGAACAGACTCGATTCGGAACCAACTATACTTAGTTGGCCGATTGGCAAAGATGGAAAATCTTTAATATCTTGATTTTGAATTTCAATGGCCGTCACGTACTTATTATGATATTAGAATAATAATAATTAAGAATAAGCAGTCTACAATAGATAATGGTGAGTTATGATTTTAGCCTAAAGCAACATCTAGAAACCATTCATATAAATAAAAGAAGTAAATCGTTAAAAATAGAAAAGAAGTATCGAATATAAACAAAAGGATTGTTTGTCCTTACTCACATGCTGTTCTTAGTGTGGAAGTAGTTCTACTGATTTTCAGTATTTTTTATCAAATTTTCAGACATCTATAATTTTTTTAAATTATCTCGAAAACTTTATCGTTATAAATTATTTTCATCCTTGAAACCTGATATGGCAAAAGGAGTCACCGTTGACAGCTTGTCGTAAATATATTGACAAGATCAGTACAATCTGGTTCAAAGCCCTGATGTGACACTGCTGGTCTCAAGAGGTTCCGACAAGCCACAGTTCAGTCAACTCTTCCTCAAAATTGTCCATTCCATCAATCTTTCCCCACATGGGCACTTTGTTAACTTAATTACAGTGCGGTTCACGTGTGACAAAAGCATCTCACACGCCATTGTTCGGTGATGAATCGACATACAATTCATTAATACAACCGAGGCACATACAATGGATGTCGAAATCTTGCAACGAGATATATGGCGCGCTGCGAACCGATGTCGTTAATTCCGTCATTATTAAAAAAGTGATTGGTAATTTCTCCGACCGAATTTCCAACTATGTCCTAAATCACTGACACACAACAGAGAAACATTGTTGTACCGATCAATATATCTTAATAAGAAAACATCTTGACTCGAAAGGCTAATTTGAAACATAGATTGTCATTTATTATTTACGGACCATATTGTTTCGTTATTTCTTCGCGTAAGCATGGCGATAAATTTCTTATCTCTTACACAATTGTATCGACTGTCCCACGCATAATAATATGCAATTTATATCCATAATAGGTATTTACTGTTACATTAACATTTCCGATCGCATACATAAATTTACTATCCAAGTGTACGCTGGTAACATTAACAATGACCTAAAAGGATCCAGGACAATGTACGCGGCTCTATAAGGCAGGACAGAAGAAGACTGCTCCACCATTGTTGTCCACATAATGGCTTCAGTGCGTTAAGGCTTTCCTTTATGGTTTTGGTCCGGTTAGTGTCCGAGATTATCTATTCTGAATTACTTAAGTGGGTAGTGCTAGGGAAGTTTAATCACAACATAAACCAAATTTGCAATTGCTAGAATTATGTTTACTGTGGCACTGGCCGTATTAGTACACACATAGATTATAAGACCCTCGTTGTTTTTAATATTATTTTCTATGTATCTATCGTATTTATTTTTATAATTTATATGTTAAGTATGTCCGTTTGTAATATTATCCCCATAACTTACTTTTAGTGCCTATTACATGAAGTACTCTGTATCCATTTGGTGTTTGTAAGTAGTTTTAAAAATATTTTGGCTCTGTACTATCAAATGTTACAAAAGAGCACGCGTAGAGCAGGTGCAAGCGAGGAAAAAAAAGGTCATCAATAAAGATTTAAAGCATGGACAACAATGCTCGCGGTGAAGGCAAAAATCACTTTCTGTGCACATTTATTTATGGAATGTAGTTCTGGACAAAAAATCCATTTCATGACCACACGAAGCGGTAAAGCGGGCTTTAAAATTAATTGTTTTTGAACTATAAATAGTAAGAATAAACCAAAGCCGAATGATTATTAACTCTCTCAATTGGTAATAAAAATGAACCCAAATTAGAGAAGTAACTAATCTCTTAAACCATTTAATAACTTGCGAACTACATTTTGAAAATTGATAATACTTCTTTTTTCAGTACAAAATAAGAAAACAAATAGAGAAAATCACACCGATTTAAAACAGCCATACCAAATAACTAATCATATGAACTCGAATAAACAAGATTATTTAATTGCAGCATAAACTTCCGACTTAATCTAGGAAGCAATAAGAATTGACGACGAACGAGATTACTGCAATAAAATACACTTTTCCATTACGAAATGATATATTTTACAAATGGGGATATAACCAGTAGAAATTATAATTCTAATTGCGGAGAAATCGTTGAACCTGGTCCTGACGCCTTACCTTATAAGGATGCTGGCCAGACCAATACATTTATCAACTCAAAGAAAGTAAACATAGAATGCAGTATTTATTTAGGTTTCAGAAACTAGGCGTACTATAGGCACGCTAGTGTAACCTTTAACATGAAATATGGATTCAGAGTGACACAGTTTATGCAAGCGCTAACAAAATGCTTCATTAACATCAAAAAATCGTCTATTTTAATGATCAATTATATATTCGCAATAAAAGTCTATTGAAACTACATAATGTATTTTCAATATAATTTTTTATGTTTTTTTCCTTATATCTCTACTGTTATATTTTTTACGTGAGATAAGAGCGATGCAACTTTATGACAAAATAATAGCCATTAAAACGAGTTACGTATTAAATAAAATTCAATGTTACAACAAAGCTGTACAAAGATTTCATATATTTGATATCTTATATAAAATAGGGTCATTACTATTATTCAACTCATTTTATTGGTCAATAATCATAAAATCCTGAGTATCT
>DWJS01000238.1:0-12578 GCA_018248975.1 Codatractus imalena | reverse complement strand
AATTTAAAGTGGTTGTTTACGATTTCAAAATTAATGTCATTTTTAAAGCTCGATTCTTTTATTCAATACCAAAATGTTTTTTTATTATGAACTGATTTTGAAAAATATTTACAATCTAAACGAGGTTTTTACTCTAAAAGAAAACACTATACATATTGCGTGTCACTTTTTTCGAATGTCTACAAAATCACAGTAACATGCAGGAGCTGAAGACTCCACGTTAAACATTGTCTCATCTTTAAGTAATTCGATGAGAAGAGGTCATGGGTTTAGATCATTCTATTTTGTAATGAATTATTATTAAATTTACGTTAACATAAAATTACCTAAACGTTTTAAAAATAAATGTTTAATGAGTAACGTATCGTATCGATATGTACAGAACGATTTCAAATGTTATAATTAGGAGCAGATACCGACAAAAATAATGTAGGAAAGAACGTGGCATTTAACTAGACTGAGAAAATAATAACAAGCATACCTTAGCTTTAGTACCTGTTTACCCGCCAAGCTATAATTTAAGTACATTTTTTACAAGTTTAGTTACATACAAATAGCTTTTAATTCTGTTAGGGAGTTCCTAATACATATAACATGTTATACTTTAGTAAAGAACACAAACAATGTTCACATATCAACTACTCTACGCCGAAATGTGAAATTATCTAGTTTATAATTTATCTAGTAAATATTTAACTCAAAAAAAGATAGAATGACACTGGCATATATTATCCCCTTTGTAATATCTACTTATTATTTTATAAATTGTGATATTTTTATACATAAAAGCCAAATAAAGCATGAGGCCTTTGATTCTTTTATCATACTATTTGATCTGTATCTTTCAACCTATATATATCTATGTCATCTGATTGACTTTTAAAATTTCGTTATCTCTCACTTACACATTATTAGCAATTCAAGTTTTATTTTTCAAATAATCAAATCATTCAAACATACGATGTGATGTTTTATGTGTTTATTTTTTCTTAATTGTACAAGTCAATAAAATATTAAAATACCTAAATTGTAAATCGTCGAATTTCGTTGTGTAAAAAAAAATATGAATTTCATTAAAATTATTGTAAGTGTTAAAATCGAAAGTGTGAAAAAATTAATAGCGAGTGTGTTGCAGCGGCGGCGAAGTGCGCGCCTGGCGGATCGTCCTCGAGCCGTGAACGCAGGTGCACACGCAAACACACACACAGACAACACACAACATTATACTGTCAGACCGTGTTTTGTAACAGGCAAGTTGGCACCCATCGAACAAGTTTAAGTAATCATTTGTATAATTTACAAAGCACGGGCAATACGGTTGCACCCACAATCGCGACATGTGAACTGAGCCTAAATTGTGTTCTATAATTAGTGACATATCAGTGGATAATGGGTATCATGCTCGGCTGCGATACGCAAAATACGGTCTACATGTGATCATTCGTAAATCAAAGCGATGACATAAAGCAACGAGTGAAGGCAATGTCACTGGACACGTCGATAAATCCGAGACTCGTAAACGGGTTTATTTAACTACAATTTCTAGCAGTAATTGTATAGCGATCGTGTGCCATAGAGCAAGACGCACGCGAAATATATGCTGCAATTTTAGTGCAGTGTACCATACAATGTACATACCGTATCCGATATCAAGCGGACGAGTATACAAAGTACCAAAGTTCCACAGTATGACACAAAATGTTGCAGCAAGAAAGTTGTGGCCATATTTGTGAGCTACAACTTTCAGAAAGATTTTTATAGCCCGTTTACGAGACCTAAATGGGAAGCAAGGTATAGTTAGTCTATTGTCGGTTGTAATATTGGCATCGGAAAACGAATTTTCACCCACAAACACATGCAAAACTGCGGAAACATTACTCGTGAATATGCAAACATTTTAAATGTGAAATCTTACATTCATTACATAAGAAGACAAATTAATTTATTGGGAACCCTAAACTTTTATTGAAGCAGTAATCTTTTTTATAATAAAAATTAGAGCCAATTTGATTTGTGCTTTTTTAATAATTTTTTTCCACAACATTAAGCGGTGAGAGATTTATTAAATTTCAAAATTACTTATCATTACGAGCCGTCTCCTCGGTTATCATCGAAGAAACAGAGCATTCTTTTAATTTTAATGAATACCGCAGAAGAATGGCGGTGTTGTCCCGTCCAGATGTAATTAAAACACCATTTATAGGATAGGCCTACGGCGTCAGTCCTATTGTCAGTGAAGTCGAGGTCTCACTGCACGAAGCGAACTATGAGCACAGCTAACAGCATATTGTAATGTCATTTGGGAAGCCCATTGTTTAAGACACGAAAACAATGGGAAGTATAATTTTTAATTTAAATATTTGTTATTCAAAAATAGACAACAGTTGTGTGTTGAGTTAATTGTTACGTCGTTTTCTGTCATCCCTATTACGCTTCAGGTTTCGTAAAATCTGTACCATACATTTTTTAAAGCCCATGAATTGTAAATAATGAACTAATGCATGCCTAATTTAGATTAAAAACCCTTTTCAAAAAACAGGCACCAACCGAACATTTCTTAAAACTGAACGAAACTCGGAAAAAGCTTTTAAAAATTACTAAAGTGAAAACGTAGTTACAGATTGGAGTAACATTAAACGAATTTCAAAAGTATTGTGGTGTACAGTGTAATTGTAAATGTAATTAAAAAAAAAACATTTCAAGAACTTAATCATCTATCACTTAAAAACTTAAAACAACACGACTGGAACAGTAAGGTCGAGATACACAAATACCACCAGATATCGTAACAAAATATAACAATATAACACTTCATGTGGGTACTCGCACATCATCTCCATGGCAAAATAAATGGCGTGGATTCATATAGATAACTAGCTGGTGCCCGCGACTTCGTTAATTATCTATGTCAGATAGGTATATGCCCGCGCGGACTTATTTGTAGGCAGTAATGAGTACTTAAACTCTGTTGTACATTATTATGTAACATCAATAGTTTTTTCAAAGCACGCCAAATAAAAATTGTATAGTCAAAATTTTACTACTTTGGGTTACATTATTTCACTTTTTTGAGGATCCCTATTTTTTTTCGAAATAAAGAATGGCCTAGCTAAATAAAATACATAAATACCTTCCTAATAACGTAGCTTTCGATTGGTGAAAAAACGATTAAAATCGGTCCAGTAGTTTTGAAGATTACCCGGAACACACAGACAGACAAAAATTTCAAAAAAAATTTGTTTTGTTATATGTACCGCGTATACATTGATATGAATTTAGTAAAAAGCGGTTATTTTACTATTACAAACAGACACTCCAATTTTATTTATTTGTACAGATAATTCTAATTTTTTAAAGTTATGTAATGATTTTTGTATTTTTATTTGTTACGATCATAATGTTCCATAATCAGTAAAAAACTAAACAACTACCAATCACGGTTCATACGATACAGCCCTGTAGCATACGTAAAGACGGCCAGACAGACAGGAAGCTTAAGTAATAGGGTATCTTCTTCTGGCACCCTTCAGGTACGTAATCCTAAATGTCTGTAAATTGGACACAATGACAATTTACGCTCGTGCTATATAGTTTGTTCCTTCTTCGCTTATTGTCAAGCTTAATATATTTAAAATGAATCCCGCAGAAGAATAGCGGACACTCTTCACTTCGAGATGTAATTAAAACCCATTTAGAGGACAGACCCGGTACTTCACGCTTTTGGTCGGCCATTTAGGCTACGACAGAAATTGAATATTGCATTCAACTCGAGCACTACTGGCTATTGAGAAACTTGAGGAGTTTTAACAAAATTTGGGGAACTCCAAAGTAGCTGAAAATTCGCATAGTTTGTGGAGAATATGAACTAAATGATAAATGATAATGATGAACATGTACAATCCAAAACATTGTCTGGGCGGAAGTTTCGGGCAAATGTTTTATTATTTTAGTAGCAATAAAAAAGTTGAGAATCACACATCTAAAAGCTACTTTCAAGCTTGCCATAAATTAGCATATTTTGTATAATTAATAAATGAAGTCACGATATAATTCCATTCCATTATTCCCAAAAAATGCTTCCTGGAAGAAGGGCTTACCGTCCAATTAAGTGTAAATTAAATTAAACTACAAAAATTCTCCAACGAACATTTTTGCGAGTATAAAAAAGTTGATGCCGAGGATTATGAAAAAAAAATGTATTATGTTCTCTGTTGCACGACACAGATAATGAAATTGAAATTATAATGACAACGTGAAATTATGTTTCCGCAAAAACTGAGAAGATTATATGAACGTTTTAATTTGCGCTTTTGAAGCGTAAAATGAGAGTAAATTTTCTGAGGTCCTTAACAACTTAATTGAAAGGAAAAAAGTTTAAAAGTAACAAATATTGATTTTGAAATGGCAGTATTAATATCATATATCTTTTGAAACTATTATTATATATTACACAATGAAATCCACAAAATGAAATTTTACTTTACGGAATATATGGTAGTTGTATAATTATGAGATTCCTCCACCAATCCGCATTGGAGCAGCGTGGTTGAGTATGTTCCAGGTCTTCCCCAGGTGTGGGAAGAGGCCTGTGGGCAACAGTGGCACACAAAAAAGGGTTGCATGCAATTAAGAGATTAGTATTCAGTCTACCTTTAGTGAAAAATAAAATTAAGTTTATGAGAAACTAAAACTAAATCTAATTAATAAATAGATACTCTATCCTAAATTCTAATCTCATAATCATCAATTCTAATCTCATTTATGTAAGCTCTAATTATTAAACGTAATTAGAATAGCAGCATGAGTGACGTCACAAAGCCTTTGCATATGATTTATTTCATATGTAGCTTTTAGGCCGCGGGCGCTCAGCCATCCGGCGCAGATATTAAATTACTAACAACTATTAGCCAGTGGCAATTTTATTACTGTGCTTACAATAACATCAGCATAATTAAATAATTTTGAAGACAACGCCATCTGTTATGAGTCGGAAAAAACAAGTTCTAAAATGAACAAATTGTATAAATAGCGATTACTTATTACGTTTCTAAGGGAATTTGAAAATAATCAAATAATGAATTTTATAATGAACAGAGAGTGGTATGGGTCCCGACATCTAATATCAGATACAGATTTTTATTGATCAATTTACCATCTGTTGAGCTGTTTAACCTTCCTTATTCCGAAAAACACGATCAGGGAGAATGAAGCTTGGCAGAGTTAAGGAATGATGATGGTAATTAATAGGGTTCCCCACGCGGCTTCAGCGTGCTACTGTCTTGCAAACTAACTATGTATGATGTGGAAGAGCAAACGAGCATGCTGTCTACCTGGTAATTGGCCAATGCCGCAAATGGGCACTTGTAATCAACTCCAGAATGTATCGGAGTCTACCTGAAGTCTGTCATAGATGCGTTACACATAGGAATACCTCATATAATCTCTCTTTCTCTTCCCTATCACACGATATCATGAGACAGATAAAGCATATATACGTATATTACATTATATTTTCGACAGCACCACCGCTACACATATGTGTAGTCGGAGTCGAATTACGAAGGGTTTTACCACCTTTCAGTTACAAATAAAAAGTTAAAATCACAACAAACGTTGTTGTCACAAAAGAAGTTGTCTATCAGTTGAAGATTGGTTAAAGCAAAAGCGTGAATATCATCTTTGTTTCGATATTTTTCTTTTCAATATATATTAGTAATTTTCTTTCCGCGTTTATTAATTCGCATTTTCCATTTCGCAGACCCTAGATTACGCTGAAAAGTATTTCCCCAGAGACTTACAGAGGCTTTGAGAGAAAATTCTGAGCCAGTCGTGACTTCAGTGAATTCGAATTGCTTGTGTCGAGATTTTAATAATTCTATCCTTAATTTAAAAGGACTTTGGGGACCATATTTATTATTTCTCAATTTTGCTATCACACTCATGCGAACAGTGCCATCTGTTGTTATATAATGTAATACAGTAAAACTGGCTGTTTGTACTAGTAGTGATGATATTAGATCTGACAATGATGTTCTGCCGACATCTATACTATTCCATTAGACATTTGAGAGTAGACGTGTTTATGCAATATGGAGTGTGAAATAATAAACATTGATTATTGTCTACAACTAGATAGTAAATAACTTTGTGCTTTTACTCCAATTTAATCAAGTATTATAATAACTTTAAAGTAAGATTCAATAGTCAAATGGAGGCACTTAATACTGAGAATTTCTAACAATTCAAGTAGTTTACTCACTTTGTTTTAAGTGTTTGATCCGATGCTCCCTTCTCAGTTCAGCGTTCTGCTATCGAGAAACTCATAACAATAATCGAGATTTCAAGCACTTAGTACAAACACTTCATGATAATAGAGCGGACTCTAAGCATAATACTTTACTTGATTGCCGATATTACAATGTAATCGCAATTTTAAATGGGTACAGCGCCATCTGTTATGGCGTTGGAGAAACAAATGCCGATACAATTGTTATTCTATTAAACGAGAAATTCATGTATATGTACGCTTTATATAGTCCATATATAGGTAATATATGTATGTAGGTAATATATATCTCAATGAAAATTGCTGGTTTTTTGGGTCAAGAAATCGATATATGTATTCAGATTTTATTTTCGTAAACATTAAATTTTAAGTACACGTACCTTGTGTATTGACTCTAATAATATCCAAAAGATGACATTCACCAAAGCATTGCCGTTCATGAATTATAAAGACACGACGTGCACGCTCACCAAGGGTACCGTACTACAGACATTATGATCGATGTAAAAACCCCGAACAAAAACACGTTTGTAGGGGCAAGTGCAGCATATGAAAATACCGCCGAAGACCGTAACAAAATATTATCTAGGAACAAAAAGACCTAAAACATTATTTATAATATTATTGTTACATACAAGTTTATAAATGTTAGTATTTGTTATCCGAAATATCGAGGTCACGCTCTGAATAAGCTTCTGAAAGCTATAAAATGAAGGTCATAGAACAATTCATATCATTTGTTCAGCCTTCATCGTAAGTTTGTTTTAGTATATAACATTATATATAATTCTTCCATTATTCACTTACAAGCATATACCTAAATAATTTCTGTACCTAAAACAATACATATAGCGTGGATTCTTGGTAAGATTTTATTTTACTCTATTCTTTTTTTTTACTTGTTGTTATATCGGCCAGAATAATACACACAGTGTGAAAATTTGGCCATTGATTGGCTCAATAAAGATCCAATTGGATCTATTAGAAAGCAATAAAGCCAATAGCCTTATGATTCATTGATGATACTGAATGACTCTCGCTACTGAATAACGCTCTAGGAAATTAATCCAATATTTACCAATTACATTTCTGATTATACGTGATCCAATTATACATGATCATGCACCTGAAGATAATTTGTCAGTGCTGTATATGATGATCTGTATTAAATGCAGTGTTATGGTTTTAAGGGCATTTTAAATCCTCAGGGTAGCAGGGCATCAGTGGGCGACTGTAAGGTTAATTATTCATTACCATGGGCGGCAGTGACTACCCACCGTCAGGAGGACAGCATGCTCATTTACTTCTATTTCCTAAATTAACTGTTAAGTGCGGGTCAGACTCGCACACGACAATTACCACCGTCATTAAGAGGGTACTCGCACGTCGCCACTATGGCAACATAGATATGGATCCAAATAAGTATTTGTTATTAATTTTAAAGCTTTTAGCTTTATTCTGATTTTTATTACTTTTTGTCATAGTCCAGAACACAGCAGTTCTAAACTTTCATGTGGCGGTAGTTCCATCGCTTTCTCTCTTTTTAAACGGAGTCCAAATGAAAGCAAATTCGAGATTTTTGAAATTGCGAATCCAATATTGACTTGTTCTGTTCTGTTCAATATTGACATCCTTCTTTCATCCACATCCGCAGTTTTTAATTAAGGAGGTCACTTGTTTCATTTGTTTGGCGATCCTCCAATTCGATATTCCATTGTGAACTGTGATTGCATATTAGTTGAGTTCAGTTTTAATCAGTTTACTATTTGATTTTCCATACTTTTTCTGTTTAATAATATCAGGTATAAATTAGTTAATCAATTTGTTAAAAATATGAGCACCATCGAACTTAAGAAGGGCTCATGCCTTATATGACTAACACCATAAGGTGGACTGCATTTACGTTTACTGTTTCTAGTATAAAATTCGTATACAGTACGACACCCAAAATGTTTATTAACAAAGTTCAACGTAACTATAAAATGTTCGCCCGAAGTTGCCATTGCGTCGCCGGTTGTACTGGTCATAAAGGAGGCTCATTACAGCGCACGGAGTGGCGAACCAGGTAGCAATATACACAAACAAAGCTCCGGCGAGAAAATCTCATTTTACGACAGCCTCATTTCTACACAACTTCGTTGTATCAACGAAAATTTCAGTACATGCATATATACATGAACACCCGTGTACCTTACGTTATAAGTGCGAATTACACTGATTATGACGCGTATTTGCGTCGAAAGCATTGAAAGTGTTAATGGTAGATTTCTTTATACTTGGATTACAGCGGCGATACCGCGACATATATTTCTGGCTTATAAGTGCAGCGATAAACGCTACTATGGGTAGGACATACTTAAAAAATTAGCTTTTAACAATCATAGCCCCACACTAAAATTTCCTGTATTATGGGTGTTATGGTCACAAAAAAGACCCAGGCAACCCAGACCCAGAAAAATAATTTAGCTAATTGGAGATTGAACCCAGAACCCTCTGCGTGTCTGACCGGTATCGTGACGGCTGCCTCACGCTGATCGTCTAGTATAGTAAGGCAAAGATACACTTACACGCGTTCATAGTTCTCATATGTAGCAACTAATTTGTTATGGACTTCAAATAAGACTTCAATCCTACTAGGGTAGTATGGATGCTAATCCAAATTCATAAAAAATTGCTTGCTTTATATTTCGTAATCGTACATTGAAATGAAAAAGAGACTCGCAGCAAAAAGCATAAAAAATATCTCATTCAATACGAATATGTTAATGTAAAATACGGAAAAGAAAAAAGCGGAATCTCCTGATAGATATGGTGATTGACGACAGAATCTTCTTAAATCGTATTTGTTTATTAATACCTTAACATTTCCGACATTTACGACACACGTTTTTATATTTTATATAATATCGTTTTATCATAATCATACTAAAGTGCACGCTGATCTACAAGTAATCATTAACAAGTCTCCAGTAACAGGACCGTTGGACGAATTTTCTAGGAATAAATTAATGCAAGTAGGTACTGTTTCGCTCTTATTGTTAATTTTAAGGATCCTGATTTATAAGTTTCAGATATCTAAGCCATCATAAGGAGGTAAATAATACTGATACGAAAATAAGAGAATCACAGCCTTTTTTTACATACAATTTTAAAATTTCACTCGCGTACGGATTTTAAAATTTCACTAGTCGTAATTTTGTTTCTATGTTCTGTAATATCCCTCGTTCGTTTTTATAATAAAGACAGATTTATTTTGACATACTGTATAATATAATCACATTGCTTTCATTGAAATTTGTTTGAGACATGTGTTCATTAACATGTCCAATAATGTTTCTATAACTGTAAATTTACCTACAGTACTTAAGCTTGTATCACAACATGTTGAAACCTGCACGTGACGTGCACCTAGTACAAAATGTGCCAGAAACGAACCCCGCTTCAGGTCTTCGATGAAACAATGACAACGAACACCCCACGCCCCTACACGTTCAGATCAAAGAGGACTGACGGGAACACGTCACGTGAGAACAAACGAGCAGTCCTTTCCCGACCTCATTATTACATGTGCGAGAACGGAAGGTACGGAAACGCTGCGTTTTTTATTTATTAGAACCAGCAAACAAGGCTGCGATATCTGGTGACATGTGATCACTGGCCGTCATCCTTTGTTGGTTCCAGTGATGAACATGTGTCCCTCTCCACTACTACTGCGGAAGGAGAGTACTCCATCATGCTTGCTGCTTTAATGTGCATTGGTAGCCAATCCGTTTTTATCACATTTTTAAATAAACACTGATCATTAAAAAAAATCGAAAACAATTTAGAGGCATCTATGATTGAGGTACATCTTCAGTGAGAATCTTTTTTACCTTATATCGATAGATCAAGGCAGAAAATCTGAAAACATTGCGCTAGTAGATATATTTCTTCATTGCTTTGAAAAAGTAGATTCTCATGTAACAATATACGGAAGTACTCTATTTCCACAGTCATATAGATAATTTTTAACATAACCTGAACTAAAACGGGAATCTGGCATCATGGCAGATGAGGCCGACCATGCGTGACTGTCCAACACAAATCAACTCCAGATAATGAATAAAAAAGCCTTTTTTCACATATAAACTAATAATAAACACGTATTATCTCATAAATTCATTTCATAAACTAAAATCTATACTATAATCATTCTGTTGTTCCCTTTGCTCCGCTTTTTTTGTTTGCTAAAAATATTTAATCTAACATGAAACTGTTATACATTATATCTTCACACTATACATTCTCTCTCTCATATACACACACACGCACACACGTATTCATCACATACACACAATATACTCTGGCGTTAGGAAACCTTAGTAATCCTTAAAAATACTAATTTACATTCTACCTATTGTTCTGGAAGAGCAGGGCCCTAAGTCCCAACACAAACAATAAAGCGCTTAAACGGTACCAACCACTGTAGATTGTAAATATGAGCTTTATATTAAGATTATAAATATGTAGTGCAGTGTAGTGTAGATGGATTTTTTAATGTAGAATCCGTTATAAGCTATGATATAAGCTGTGATAGCCTAGTGGTTAAAAACTCGGCCTCTCAAACGGGAGGTGCTGGTTTCAAACCTCAGGCACGCACCTTTGATTTTTCGAACTTATGTGCTTATTACAAATTAATTATCACTTGCTTGGCGTGAAGGAAAACATCGTGAGGAAACCTGCATACCTGAGAGAAAAATTCTCAAAGGTGTCTGAAGTCTACCAATCCGCATTTGGCCTGCGTGGTGGACTATTGCCTAAATTCTTCTCACTCTGATAGGAGACCTATGCCCAGCAGTGGGACAAAAAATGATTGATGATGGTGTATAAAATCCGTTACTTTTATTGTAATATACACGCACGTGTCAGTGTACTTACTATATATACCGTATTTTTCGGTAAACAGTGCGAGGGCGTAAACTTTGAACAAGGGAACCCTTCCAGGGAATTTTGAAACAAACACATAAACTCCGAGACGAACAAGTGTTCAGAAACTCAATGTTGTTTTAATTATGTTGAAATTTTAACGGGCCCTAACTCATAACATTTTTGGCAATTCTTGTCTGTTTCTCTGTACTCTGAACTCGCGTAACAAGAAATAAAATTTGAACTAACAACGAAAAATACTTTACGCACTTCGAAACTTCATTAAAGGAAACAAAAAAACTCTTTAGAACTTTTACACTAAAACAAAAAGTTCTAAAATAACAACCTTAACATAATAGTACAGATTGTACCAACCTTCCTTCAGCATTCTTTCTGCCTTATATCTGTAACAATAAATGACAATTTTATTAATAGATAAGACAATTTTTTACTTACTTTAAAGGTACACTTAACTAATATTTGGATTGAAACATCGATAGAAGCTATTAAAACCAAATAAAATTAGGTAAAATAATTTTAACCATGCCGTGTAAGCCGACACTAGCAATTAAAGCCATATTTTAAATTCGTAATTAGTAAGGTATAAGGAATATGATTAATTTTATTTTATAAATGAAATTACCGGAATAATTCGTTTTACGAATTTACGTAATTGTACACTTATACATATCGCACCTGAGACTAAGTTAACCCAGATAGGCATAGAGCCGTATCTGCGGTTATTCTGAGAAGGGTTGTTACTCCCTAAAGGAGTAAGTTGGGATACCTTATACAAGGTCTTAGGACTATATATTCGTATACCTAAAAAAATCGGGGGAAAGATAGCAATGTACTCCAAGATTCCATTTCGAGCTGAGTGCAACATATTCCTGCATTGGAAATTTAGTTTTCCTAACAGTGCTTTCCGAATGAAACTCACTTATCGCATGGAATTTAACCCGGAATATCGTGGAAAATCCTGCATCTTGTATACAAAACTGTCGGTGTCTCTAAGTGACGTCAATATATGACGATCTTGATGTTTAAGTGTTTAAATGTAGTATTCTACTAATATTATAAATGTAAATGTATATTTCCCAATCTGCATGATTGAGTCACAAACATACAACATTGATACGGTTGAACAAATTCGCTTGAAATTTGGAATTATATTAATAACGAGCGGGTGCCCGCGACTTCGTCCGAGTGGACGCAAGGACGCCAAATAACGAATTTTATAATAAAAAAAATACTACTTTGGGTTACATTGTTGCATTTTTTTGAGGATCCCTAATATTTTTCAAAATAAAATGCCTATGTTACGCCCTGATAACGTAGCTTTCGATTGGTGAAAAAACGATTAAAATCGGTCCAGTAGTTTTGGAGA
>DWJS01000237.1:0-12579 GCA_018248975.1 Codatractus imalena | reverse complement strand
ATAACTCTTTTCGGGATAACTAACTTGAGGATAAGGACTTTACTCAAGATCATATATGTACTAACATCAGAATAATTCAAAACAAAAAGAATTCAAATACATTAAACACAAACACAGCCAACAAAAAATGAACCATGAATGTGCGTAGGTATAAATTATTTGCTGAATTACATATACTTAACAATGTACACGTTATTTCCATGCCCTGCATAGCAACTTCTTGCATTGTGTAGGTACAATGTGACCGCACCGATTGTTGCAACAGGTGAGTAATGTAGAACGCGTGTTATCTTACACCTAACTGGTCTATTGTTGCGCTAACACCGTATTGCAATGCAATAAGAGCTATCATCACCAGAATAATTCATTCATAAGAAACAAAATCCAAAATGGCGCAAGAGCATACGTGAACATTCGTTTCTAAGTCTATAATGCAAACATGCAATAGTTTAAGAATACAACGCGCGATATAAAGGATCGTATACCAAAAGTGTATTAATATTTTATTTTTATATGCAAAAATATAATCTGTACTTAAATTGAATATGACGAATTATTTGTTAATCAGCAGAGGCGCCACCTATACAGTCGTAGCTATAACCAAACCGGTGCAATAATGAAATAGAGGTCCTATAACAAAATAAATTAATAAGTTAATAAATTTATTTTTAAAATTTAATTTTCAATCTAATGACGTTCGTGGAGACCGAGTCCATTGAGCTTGGGGACCCCGGGGGGACATTATCATAAATGCGTTGCTACTCCAAAGTACCCTTAGTGGTAACATAATAAAGTCCATCTCAAGATACCTTCCAGAGAAAAGTACAGAAGCTCGAGATTGATGTTGTGGTTAGAAAATATTTGAAAGCATTTATATGGTTTTATAATGTTCTCTCCCGATTTCCAACAAACAAGTTCTACTCTCATAAATTTAAAGAACTAAAACAACATCGAAACATTGTGACAAAAGAGACAAGATTGTATTAAGTTGCAAGACAATATTTTAATCATTAACGTATATCAGAAGATCTAATTGACATCACATAGTGGAATTATGGGATTTAGATGACTAGGAATATTCTTTATATCGTGTTCAAGGTAGCTAGACAGAAAAGGAAATAAATATAAATAATCAATCGGAAAAAGGCCTAGGAAAATTCCTAGCAAAATTCTTTATATATATAAATAAACAACGTGTAGGCTTGATTAAAGAAGCCTACAAAATACAAAGCCCATAAGTTATGTTATAGTAAAACAACATGTCATCTAAGCTTAACTAAAAATACACCTTGCATCTACAAGAAGCGTGATTTGAAGAAAACATGAAAGTTCTCTCTTTGTAATCTGGTCTAGCCATTGGCAGCGATCTGAAAAAGAGAAAGAAAGAAAAAGATCTTGCAAAGAAATGACGCGGTTTGAATCTACTTTTAAACAATCTATTTTTGAAGATCCAATTTAAGGAAAAGATAGGTAATGAAATAAGGATAAAATTAACTAAACAATTTAAATAACGATTGCAATTAAACACCAAGCAAGTCTATTTACGCAGAATTCACTATCATACATGGTATCATTCCAAGTTGATTCAGCAGATGCATTCAACGTTGTAGGTCATCACAGACTACGTCCGTTCCCACGAGGACGCCATAAGGTTGAAAGTGTGATTAGACCTAATGATGCCATCTCAAGAGCACCCGTATCTATTATGTCATTAAATTAAATTGATTACAGATAAGAGAGGGAAAATTACCCGTCGTGACAGCAATTGTGTGTAAAAAATGTGTCATCCCACATAAACATTATTCATAAATACATGCTTGATGTTATCTACAATAATAGAATCGTGGCAATCATCCTTGTTAGAATTATTAAATCTATGAAGTTTCACTTTTCCATACACTTCATATATTTCTATTCTTTTTAGATAACGTTAAAGAAGTTTATTTTGTTTCTCTTTAAAAGGCTTTCCTTTACTTCCTTACTTTACTTTCGTTACGAAGAGGCTTATATACCTAATATCAAATTGGATATGTCTTCAAAGGAACAATGATTGTGATTTATTTCTGCATAGTTTCTGTACAAAAACTTGCATTTCCAGCAAGTATTCGATACAGAAATATATCTAGGTTTATTTTGGTGCAAGAATATTTGCATTAGTTTATACCTAACTAAAACGGAGTAGGGACGGACACAACAGTCAATGGATGTCTACTATGCATAATTCACTTCACATGATATGCCACTTAAGAACACTGTTAACAGTTATTCATCATAACTGAATAATTGTATATGTGAAATAGGTTTCTCATACGTAGCGTTGACAGTATCGTTTAATAGATACTCCCTGTAACTTGATTACATATTTACGGCATGTTCACGAAGTACATGTACGTATGAAGGTCTGCCGCACCATCATAATCGTTTCCACGCCATTGTCATCTCAACCCATAAATTACAATGACCACATTCGCATGCATCTCTGTAAAAGACCAATGGTCTCATATGACATTCTTGCACAATCTTGCTTCGCTTATGTAACAGCCGTGTAATTGGACATGCCCTGAATACATACAAAAGTGCGCTAATCCGTCTAGGACATGATTAGAATTTTAAAAATGTATACTTGGCGTCGTGGCCAGTGTATTATAACTTTTACGTAATTTGTTTACGATCATATAGACAGAGCTTTGGTTGTTAAGGAAACTGTCATGAGAGGTGAACTACATCATTACAACTGCATCGTATATGGAAACTATGTCAGTATATCATTATTTTGGAATTTGTGTGAGCGGAAAAAGACAAACAAACATTGAACTTGAAATCGTACTTTCGTAAAAGAGCACAAATTGTGCTAAAGTAAAATAATAAGTATAAATTGTTTTGTCGATAAATTTTGTGACGTTGATTCAACCATGCGCCAGTTACGTTATTAATTATAGATAAGACTTATCAAATTGGAGTAGTAAGATACAAGTATAAGATCAAAAAACTTGACCTAACATAAATAAACAGAGGACAAGGAAGTTCGTTCCACTTTTGAGATAGTTTTACATTATAATCATAATAAGAGGTCAACCATCCAGAGAAATACTTATACTTAACGAAGATACGAAGAAGATTTATGGACTCGTTGGCGATAAATTACAAGTAAACAATAGCTATTATATATGTAAGTTTAAACAGGTTGTAACGGAAACAAATAACAAAGTAAAATTTACTTAAGATTACGGCATAAAAAATTAAATGGTTTACTCCGGTCTTATGATCCAAATAGTTTGTAAAGCTTAGTCCGTTTAAATTTATGACACATTAAAATCTAGTATTGTCTTTTCAATTAAATATATGATATGATACATACATGATATGATGACAGTGGCTCAACAGACAAGAGACCTCTTTGTGCAGTAACAGGCCAAAAAAGGGTGTTCAGCCAACCGTGCCAGTAACATATATATACATAGTAACATAGCTATACATATGGTACGAAAGGAACAATGGAATATGAGTCAGAAGTGAAAGGGAGTCAACGGAAATGTGAAGATCAAGCCAATTGGTAACAACTGAATAAGGATGATGATATCCTGCCTAAGTAAAGGCATTAAAATATTTTGATCACATCTGAAATGTCAATGTCCTGTCGGTCGCATTAGAAAAGATGTTATAATCAACTATTGAAATATAAATATATATAATAAATCTAATTTATTCATAAAACTTAGTTTTACAGGTCTTTTCGACCTATCGCAATCGTTACATCGTGATTTTGAATTAGGAAGGTATTAAAAAATCAACGTACTTACCGCGTGTAAATATTCTTACAAAACAAATTCGTTGAAAAATGATTATTATTCTCAATTGGAAATTTTAAGGTCATTTCATTAGTGGCTCATCGTCAGTTCTTGAAACGGTGCAAATATTGCAAACTGCTTCGTCGAATCCAATTTCGCAAAAGCAAATGCGGGATGTCCTCTTTGCTTATCGGTAGTAATATATGTTGAGAATACGACCCCATTTATATAAATACTACGAACAAGTCTCAAATAAATGGCCATCAATTATAGTTATTATATGTAGTTATTGTGGATTGTCATAAACCATACATCAATCACTATACACTTCCTATTCATATCACTTTCATTACACTTTTCGCCGGGCCGAAATATTGGCAATAAATAAAAACCTATTGAGTACCATTTACATTATATTAAAACGATTATTTGATTTTGTATAGTTCACTGATGTTTCTTTGAAACCCAAACTACAAGGCCAATAAAACTAATATGGGTCCCCTTTGCAAGAATGCCCCATCAAACAAAAATATTTTTCTAAACGGTTTGCAAACGACGCAACAGAAATAAAAAAAAAACTAAACTAAATTGAGAACCGCCTCCTTTTTCGAAAATAAAGATTTTCTATTCCAATAAAGAATAATAAACTTGGATTATACCATAATACCAATGTTTATACTACAAATACTGGGTCCAGTACAGATACAGTCCACAAATACTAGGTAATCAGATCCATTTTATATAATCTTTGGATTTTCAAGTTATGACCAACCACTTTATTTACAATAGTAGAGGGATAAGTGATTCGACCCTTGAATTCCTTAAAAGATTACAAAATTATTGATGGACGGAGTAATTTTAAATGATTTTCCTGTTACGTAACATATTCGTTGAAAAATTCGTAATACGCTAATGAATGGTTGCACCCACGTCAAAATTTAATACCTTTATCGTGTGTGACTTTATAAATTGCCCAACAATTTTGACATACTGCTGCATTAACTTGATTGGAGCCGTTTACTTTGAGCTTGACACATATTGTAGGCTCAGTCACCAAGCAAACTGTTATTATGTTAATAAAATGAAATTTCAATTTGTCCATCACGTAAACACTGCTTCTTAGAATCAATTATGTTACTATGTTATTTATATTTTCATTAAAATTGAATAGGAATTCTCTAAACAAATTATTTATACTTTGTTGACAGGCATTGTTTTATAAATGTTTAATTAAGTTAATTTATCGAATTATTAATTTAAAATTAGTTATCTGCTATTGTGGTTTAAGTGCCTGAATCATAGGAAAATTACACATACTTAATCTTTTAAAAATTGGTTAATATTACAATAAACCCATCATTAAAAGGCCATTATAAAGTATTAACCGTAACTATTTTTAAAGATGAATAAATAGCAGTTAATGACAATCGTTCTTTATAATTAACTCCACCATCTTCTATAATTAATTCAAAGATGTAACAATTACAGAACAAGATTATAGCTACAACTGCAATTCCTTAAGCAATCCACTTTTTACAGGCGTCGATGATATTGTAAAATCTGATGTAAAAGAGTCGTTTAAGGTGCAAATTACGATGTCAGAGATAAGAGAAATGTGTACGTGTATTTCTGCCCGTGCACACCGTTACTTGAGAAGTGGCCGTCTATTTTTGGACCTCGGAACCAGTAGGGCAGGTCCACGTCAAGTTTTACAGCCTCCTCGGCCGTTCCAACAGAGATATCCAATTTTAGACATAGATGGTTTTAGATATGGTATTTTCTAAAACTGTAGTAAGGAATTTATTTATTTCCAAATATACTGATTGCTTGTATAACTTATCCAGGCCTACCGTGTTTGGTTTATTATTTATGAGACGAATCCCTTCTTGGATTGTCAATTTTTGTATTGTGTTTATTTCTATCTAAAGTTATTGCTATACTGTGACATTATTTTCTTGCTTATCGAATTGGCTGCATAGTAACATTTATTTCCAGACATATTATATTATTATATTAAATAGAAACTATTGAAATACTATTAAGTCTTAAGCTTTTCACGTTAATCCAGATCTTTAATTATGTAATCTAAGGGATTTTAACACGACAAAAGCACGCCAAGAATGTTACTTGATCTCAATTTTATTAGATATACGGCCAGTAATATAAAATTATTATTGCACATAGTAGGTCAAAAGAGAACGCTTGTTTATATAGGTACATGTTAACAAGAGTCGATGAAATGAGTCTGGGTGCCAACTTTCTTTGGTAAACAGTAGAATCTGCCAATTCATTAGTTGAATCCACATCGGTGAATATTTTGTGAATTTTAAGAAGTTTAAAGTGATCTTCCAGGATATACACTTTCTTAAAAAAAGAGTCCCTTCTACCTCCCCTTTGTCGTGAATGCAATGGATACACACAACACAAATAAACACTTAGAAAATCTCAATGTATCATTTAAATATTTGCTTGACCAAGGATCGGTCCTATAACCCTCTGCAAACTAGTATAATAACCGTAGTGCTACGAAGATTGTTATTACCGTCATGGCAGGTCGTGGGTGGTTTAATGCAGACCTCGTTTACAAATGCTTAGTTAGCTTAGCTTTCAAAGTCTTAGATTTGATTCTAAGAACTGCTATGACTAATATTAAAGATACTAAGAAGCTTACTGACGACAAAGAATAATTAAATTGCCCGTAACATACGCAGATATGGACCAGTTTATTTTTCTAAGGAATCCAATTGTTGTGGAGGGAGGAAAAATTTTAATGAAACTAAATAATTATCGCTTTTCTAGTTTTCTTATGTAACTCTGAACTCTGTTACTATACAACGTTATCCACACATAATAATTTTTGAAACATAAATAACAAAATTTCGTAATACAAGGAAGTTCATTTGAAATGACAGAATTGAATTGTAACCCACTGAATATTAACTTTCATAATAAATATTTAATGACTTATGCATATATACCAGAAGGGTAGACAATTTCGAAACATAATTATTTTATTGACATATATTTTGAAATTATTGGTCTAGTGTTGTGCCGTCTGCGGTATTATTATATTTATTCATATTTAATTCAAAAGCCTTAATTATTTCGCCATTGATTATTTTATATGTATTTTGGTTGAATATGTAAACTTTGAGCTCTTTTCCAACTTTTCTTGACCGAATCGTGACATTGAATTAATTAGAGCAAATAGTCTAATATATGCAAATGACGCCGTGTTCACTGTGCGATAAATACGTCCTTGGGAGGCTTTTAGAATTCTTAGAGGCTTATGTTCCCAACTTTATTAATAAAAAACATTTTTCCTTATGCCGTTACAGCTTATAAAGGCACAAGTTTTTTAATTACTTTACAAGTTGAAGTAAAAAAAATTGATATTCTCCAACTGACACAAAAGAGCTCATAACTAAACAACTTAATATGTTTTTTTTTCAATTAATTACGGACACCGCTGATCAAGCTGTATTTCAAACAAAAAATAACTAAATCAGCTTAATAGATACGATGACAAAAACAGACACTCAGCTAGGATTAATAATAACTTTTCCGAGGATTAATATAATAACAACTGTTTTTCATTACACTTTACGGTTAGATACCGTCGAAATCATGTCGCGCGAGTCCAGTTAACTGTACGAAGTAAGACGTTGTTTCGCAGAAAGGATTATATCCTGCTTTCGAATGAATGCTTCATCCATATTCTCGGATTTAACGGTCTTCGTGTGATGTCAATGTCAGATATGAACATTGTACAGCGAACGATCCTTCCCAGTAAGTTATGCGTTTGAGGCAAAACTACCGCGAATCAATTTGCAATAATTGATTATATAACTAATAATTGGTTAAGGATAATATAAATTTCAACATTCCAACCAGAATATTGGAGCTAATATTCTCATCCAAATTTTTATCTTTCCTGTCACACCGTTTAGTAGCCTGTGGCCTTGCTTTGTTGTCGTCTTAAGACAAGTTATGCAGAATTGAGTTTTACGTAATGGCAATAAGCGTGTCTTATAAGTCCGTTCCAAGCTGTAACTCGCTTTGTTTGGCTATCGTATCTACAGCGGCCCACGTTGTTAAATTGGCTATAAAAACTTAGCAAACAAGTTTTCCGGATCGTGTTCAGACCAAATTAAGATTTGAATATAGGAGTTTGAGACTATTAGTAATAATAACAATACTGCTAGTTACTTGCTGAGGTATTGATTCTACTCGATAAGAAAAATAATAATCAATTAACATGTAAAAAATGACTAGCTTGATGACCTTACCTAGGGTTCGCATCCAAGAGCCTATTTGTTTTATTTATAAGCATTCCTGACGATATGTTTAACAGTGGCCTCTATGCTGGTTCATGCCTGCTATTGACTTTGCTTTACTCGAATTTAACTTCGATTTTGGTACATTTATACTTAAAGTATAAATGTACCAAATTAGAAGATTATACTTAAAGTATAAATGTACTTGAGTACTTACATAAGTAAGTAAGGTAAGTAATTGTAATTAAAATTCAAACTTTTGATTTAATCCTAAACGCAAGGATGTGATTACTTACTTATAAATTGTTACCTTTGACATCTGAAACTTAATTCCGGTAGTTGCACAACCATCTAGTTCGTTAAACTCCGGCAGCCATTTTCCTCGGTAAGGTTTCCATTTTGATCACGCGTTGCACCGCGTGGCAACAGCGCGTCGTTAGGTCGTTACGTATTGATGGCTTCGTGGATGGTTCACGCGGAAGGTTGTGTAATAAATCTACATATAAAGATAGTCTATCTGCTAGTCTTCGACATTTTAGGATTTCCTACCCAGATGATGCCAAAGTAGTAGTAATAAGGTCTACTATAGCTCCGCTGTCCGTCTGTCCATAGAATTTATTAGTGTGTGCTACTATGGCATAGTAAATAATCAAAAAATAAAGAGTACAATAAATGCTTCAAAAATAATAAAAGTTACCTATAAGAAACCACGCCATCTGAAAGCAATTCACCTCATGTGAGTACTGGCACGTCGTTGTGCCAGTACTGTGTGTGATATCGTAATATTTTGTTTCGATTTCCGGCGGTATTATTTATATTTTGTGTATATTTTGACTGCCGCCCAGGCGTGGTTTTGTTTAGTATTTATAGTATTATTTCAGTCCGCCTCGCACTAAGCCGATTTATTAACTTGGGCCGTTCCAACATAGTTCTAACCATTACAGCGTGATTAACTTCGAGGTTAGTCCAAATGTCCATCCAGTCCAGGCCGACTGCAGTTTGTTTCATCTATTAGTAAAAATGTTACCAATCAGCAGCCCTTATGTCCGTTGTTAAGATGTATTTCGATACCTTAAATGACATTATGACAATATTAGAACATTAGTCGCGATCGGTGTTTATCAGCCAATCAGCTTTGACGATATCCTCGTGTAAGCTGTTATTACGACTCGATCTGCACACTGGCGAATAACCCATGGAACGCAAGTCATTGGAAAGTTATTTCTGTATAGCGTCACTAGTCAAAATATCGAAACAAGATAAACAATTAAACCGAACGTAAGCCACTTAAAATAAATGTAAAATAATTTACATACAAATTGTACCATAAGTTATTTACTGCACATTCTATTAATAAAATTAAATAATAGGTAATTTAACTAGTACCAATACTTCCTTGTATATTGATTGGTTTACTTATGGTTTAGCAATTATCATGGTACTGACTAGCTTAACAATAAGATAATTATCTTCTTATTACTCTGCTGACACTCGACACAAGTACAAGCATTGCTATTATTATACAAGCGTTATACATTTTGTTTATTACTTTTTAATTAGCATTTAATTATGATAGAACAATCGATGCAGGATTGAGATCGTAACAGTTCAGGCCATTAGTTGATTCTACGCAGCAGCTCTAATGTTGCTTAGGGTTCCGTAACTAAAGTATGCAACGTAATCCTCTCTCCGAATGAAACTCATCCAAAAAAAGTGTACCTACACTTGAAAAGTTCACGGAGTATATACTACTATGGCCGCCGTAACAAACAATAACAATAATAAAGACAAAAATAGCGTCATATTGCCATTGACTTTGACTGATCCGGTGATGTTTGTGTACTTACAAAACATTTTTTGCGTTTCATGCATGATCAGAGCACTTGGCCAATTCTATATCATTAAGCGTCGTCGTCGCCCACAAACGTCTTGATTATTCCACAAATAAAATGATTAAAAGCTGTTGAGTCGAGCTAAACATTTTAGACATTGAAGCCATTACAAGATAAAGAAACACGATAAATACAAATTCTTTTCAAACAACTTCAAAAATTAGGCGATTGTCTATTCAGTGTCTTTTTTCATTATTTTTTTATTTCTTTCTTACCTCATAACACCGTCATTTACAAGCTATTTGGAAAAATCCTCTCTGTTGGAAAGGGGATACTTCCAAAGGTTCCCAATTTAATATCATTGGAATAGGACATTAAGTTTTGAAGATATAGCAGAAAACTCCTCAAATTCTAATAGATAATGCACAGTGATTGAGATATTTGTCGATTTACGACAATCCAAGACTTACCTACCTAGATGTTGCGATTGAAGGCGTAGTAATTATTGCACAGATTATCGATTACAACTTTTACTTATCCACGCAATAACACGTTAAAATGTGAAAACAAAAATACACTTCTTAAATGATCTAAAAAGATATAGCTACAATTATTTGGCTCGATCCTAAGTCTTCCGCCACGATTTGATCGCGTTATTAATTTGTTTGTACCGCGAGCAATTTATCAATGTAGAAATTTATTGTGTTACGTACTTTTATTAAGTATAAGTAGAATAGAATATATCCTTAATAATCTTAACAGGTTACAGCGTATAAGTATGATTTTCATGTTTAGATTCATAAACGGTACCAGGGTGCGGCCAAGGAGGCTTAGCCTCCCCTCAAATATCTAAGTCCTACAACTACTAACTAAAATTAAAGAATCGTTCTTTTGCGTCACAATGACTTTTATTGAAAATCTACACCTGAGAACCTTTTTATATTCCACTTCTGGCGACGAGTCTCTTCACAACTGGAGAAGGCCTGGAGAATACTCCAGCATGCTACTCCAACGCGTATTGGGTTAGTGGTGAACCCGTAGCAGATATTTTTACCCATCCAAGTGCCGACCGCGTCCAACGTTGCTCAACTTTGTTGATGCATCATCAAAATATGTATGTATGTATATATATATCTGTCAGCTTTTTTAGTGTTTACTTTTACAATGTCGCCAATTCCTTAATATTCTTTAGCATATAGCATTTTATATAGTGCAAGTTACAAATGAGTTATTACAACGACTATAATGACTCAGTACATTTACAGCTGTTGTTTATCTTGGAATAAAAATAGGTCAAATGCGAGTCGGACGAACGCGAAGGATTCCGTACCACCGTCATTTAGATATAGTACCTCCGGAGATCGTAACCAAATATTACGATATTACATTTTATGTGGGTACTCGCACATCACTGGAATAACAACGTAGGTGGCGTGGATTAAATAAATTACTTACGAAATTCCGTTACATAACGCTTATATTATTTTTATCATGTCCGTAGGTAAATACACTGAAAATTTCAAATATTTACCTGTTACGGTCCATAAGAAGTAGCCTCGTGACAGACGAACAGACAGACAAAAGGAGCCTTAAAAATAGGTTGCTACCCTTGGGTATAACCCTTTCAGTAGGACTCTAAAAATTATATTGGCGCTTTAAACTTCGGTGTAAAAAAACACGTTCAAGAGCAAAAAAAAGCTCTTCAGTTAAGTGCCTCTAGATCTAGGGGACACAAAAAGGTGCACGTGCTTCACCTCCACGGAATCATGAATAGTGGACTTAAGAACATACTAGTGTATACTGGAGCTTTAGATATCTTTTTAGGGCTAATAGCATAAGATGCAGGTTTATATTCTTGTTACTATCCTGTTCTTAGATTTCTTACTTCGGTGGATACTTAAATAATCCAATCTCTGTTATACTTAAGTATCCTGATCATATAGGCTTATGTATCTCATTAATTCATTCTCATTATAAATTCACAATCAAATCACATAATTATAAATTGTTATTAAACTACTTCGAATTAGTGTAACGAGACAATGTTTGAATGAAACTGAAATTATAACAAACTAGCTGACACTGCCCTTGTCCTGTCAAACAATACTGATGAAAATAGCCCTGGAACATGGTCACAACGCTACGCTACCTAAGAGTCCAAATAGGCATTTGCTAACTTAATGTGATAGAACCAAAGATTGTATCGCCATTTGTATGCCACGTCATCAAGTGGAACGTCAAGTCAAGCGTAGACTTATTATGAGTAAAAAAATCTAAGCCATTTTGGAATCCACTTAAACACACACAAAAAAAAATATCTACGACGGTCCAGCTGTTTTTTCATTTATTTTATTTTTCGACATCGAGCATGCAGTCCACCTGATGGTAAGTGGTCCATGCCGCCCATGGGTATTAGTAATCATCCCTAAGTACAGTTAAACCATACTTAAGTTTGATCACAAACGCGTTGCTACCCCTGAGGACTAAGATGTTCGCTTCGCATTTAAGTATAGCCGGCAACCACGCCTCTCCAAACCGTAATACAAAAATTGCTTCACGGAGGATTATGAGGGTGGCGGTGGTACCTTTCCGGTCGAACTAAAGGAGTTCTACCACCTTCAAAAAAGAAGAAATTTAAAAAAGTAATGTTTTTAAGATATTACACTTCATGTGGGTACAAAT
>DWJS01000236.1:0-12581 GCA_018248975.1 Codatractus imalena | reverse complement strand
TTTTCTATTATTTACTTTAGTTTTTTTTTAAATAGCAATAAATATGTAACAAATGTTAATAACATTGCAGCAGTAAGTGACAAATATACTAGTACTAATTATTAAACATGTTGTCATGTTAATGTTTTGTGTGTAAGGTTGTTAGTCTCAAAATAAATAAAATTTGGAACAATGGCATGGTAACCCTACAAGGCAGGAGGCGGTATATTAAAAAAGAAATAACAATATTGCCAGGACAAATGTGACGACGCAAGAATTCGTTTCACACATGAAAAACCTGAATTATTGTAGCGATGCGAAAATAAATTGGGTTTTCATATATTTATACGTATAATAACTTAAGTACACTATTTCCCCGGCCTGGAGGTTTTGACGGACTATCAGTACTTACCATTGTTGTAACGAATACTACTACTTGTTTTCTATAAAAGTTAAGTTGTAAGCGAGCTGGCACTAAAGCTGATTGTAAGTGGCTTTTGCCGTCCATGAACATTTCTTACCGACCACATAGGATTGGATTACCTGATGTCGACCACAGATTAGTTGTTAACCCTGAGGACTAAGTTGGATACTTCATATAAGGGTATCTCCCTTATCACTCTGTTCAAACCAAAACAAAGCATAGCTTAACGCTAATGCATAATAATATATAATTATTACTAAGTGAGACGTTATTTTAGCGTTGATAGGCGTCTCGATTTCGAGCCCAAAATTAAATTCCGCGATGTCCAATGCTGATTGTCAGGAATTAATTGATTATATTTGAGCTGTACTTTTTCGTTCATGAAATAATTATTTTCAACAGGATGGCCTTTTCTCTATCTATGCCCCGAGAGCACAAAATACATGAATTCCAAAAAAAATATTTTTGATCCATGCTCCGGGCGATGTAAGCTCACGCTACGCCACGTTCCCGTATTTTTATTCAAAAGGCTCAAAATCCCGCTTTGTCGGAAATTCTGGCAACGATGTGATTCTCAGCTTGTTACGAAATTCTATACACATGCACAATGAAGCTGTAACGAAAAAAACTCCATATAAAAAGTTTTTTCAAGAAATTAGTTGCAATTAGTTACATATTTGGTCCCTACATGATATCCAGTCCAGACATGGGGTCCAGAAACAGTTTTTAGAATTTTGTCTAATTGTTTGAATATATGTTCGTCATCCACGCTACAACCGACCGATTTTGATGATATTTGAAATGGTAATGACTTATCATTAGGGTCAATTAAACTTATTTTGCATGGAATTTTGTGTGTGGAAGGTCCTCTTTTACAGAAAAAAGAAAATCATTACGCTAAACACCATACAAATATCATCAATCATCATTACATCTCATGTACATGTTTTGCTTACTTTTACTGTTTGCTGAACAGTTTTAAGTCTAGAACATCCTTGTCCATAGTTCGCTATCTAGGTTAGTCTTGGATTGTTGTAGAGCTACCAATATCTCACCCACTATACAATTCCTATTGGCCTTTGAGGAGTTTCCTGATGTATTTTTAAAAATCAAGGATCTAAGACAATGAAAATAAAAAGGGTACCCTTTAGAAGTATCTTATTTCCAACAAAAAATAATGTTGAAATTGGTTTCTAATGACGAAATTATGAGGTACCATGCAATAAAATAATTATAAAAGAATACATCCTAATTGATATCAGAATTAATTTATTTATGTTATAATGGTAAAATTAGTGATGTGCCGGATCGTTAGAAATGTATATCCGCGGATACGGATCTGGATACGGATCTTATAAATATAGTTAATTTAGTACCTTTGAGTTATGTACTTTTGGTATGATATTTATGTACTTACTACCATAATTTTTTGCAATATAAAGGTGCTAAATACTTAATTTCAAGAAATTAAAAATACTCCGTATGAATTTTAATACTTTTTTAATCCTACCTAATCACCTATATATAGAATTTCATCCTATAATTTGAAAATTAATAAGGCAAAAGATCCGTAAAAGATCCGCGAGAAAAGTGACGGATACGGATACGAATACGGATCTTTCTTCTCCCTCGGATATCTGCGGATACGGATATCTGGAGCATCACTACTACATATCGTCAACTTCGGGGCTCAAGGGGTCATCCATGAATTACGTCACACGGTAAAGGGGAGTGAGGGGTCGACGAAGTGTACGATATTGTGTGACAAGGGTGGGGAATGGTCCCAAATTTTGCGAAATCACATTCTAAGTATTACAACACTAAATTTGAGCTACATAATAAAAATACATATAATAATAGTAAAATATGTGACTACACGAAACATGAGGGAAACTCACAAATGTGACTAGATGTGGCAAGGACGGGGAAGGGGTCAAAATTCGTGCGACGTAATTTATGGGTGGCCAATTTGCCTAATGGCACTATACTAGAACTTGATAATCTTGTGAAATTATAGGATGCTAGGCAAAGGGCAATAATATTCTCTTACTAAGAATCTATTTAATAGCCTTAATTTGTCATTTCAACTAAATAAATCTATAACACATCTCACAATTCCATTCCAGGAGAATGGCGAAAAGCCTTCGGAGGCTCCATCAGAGGAGACAGCAAAGGACATGGAGCCTATGGAAACTGACCAGGCAGTCGTAGAAAAGGAGGCCACGAGCGAAAAGCCCTCTGAGGATTCACCCAGCAAGAAGTCTTCCGAGGATGTACCCAACAAGAAGTCCGAGTTCGAGGTCAAAGAGGAGGCCACAGCTGAAGCGAATAAGGGTATGATACTTAATGAAGTGGCAGTATACTTAAGGTAGTAGAGCCCTTTCATTCTGTAGGTATCACTGTCACACCTAATATTGCCATATAACAGCAGCATTAAGAGCTATTATGTACTGGTTTAGAGAATGTGGAAATGAAGAGACACTTATACTAGGCATTCAAAAAGTGGTTGGTAACAATGCAATTATTGTTGATCTTCGGTATAAGTATCCAGTCCCATCTAGGGTTAAGTACACTTCTTATTTCCTCTGAATATACATCAGTCATGTGACATGCAGTGACGAAATGAAATGACCTTTGATTTTTAGAAGTTGTATTGACAACTCCTAAAAATCAATAATAATTGTATTATACAATGCCTATGGGTCCACTTACTAATTGTTAATTAGGTTTTGTCCTAAAACTTGTAATAGATCTGAACACAAAGACAAAAAGGGGTCTTGAAAAATATAAGGCACATTTTATCCTGAGAGTTCCATAAGTATTCCATAAGACTTCCATAAGTAGTATTCTTTTTAACAAATATTCATTGTTTCAGAAGTAACCGAAGAACAGGTGTTGAAAGGATACGTTTTAGACAAAAGCATTACATATGTTATTCGGTGAGTTAAGTTTATAATTAAATTGGTTTGTAAAAAACATTCTTTCCCCTTTCAGGTTTGTCTTATAGTTCCACTTTTATCCTTTCTTGTGGATTTCATAAAAATGAAGAGGTTAAATCGAGAACATGGACCTCAAAGATAAATTCTCCTTGCCAAACTACTTTTTTGCTGCGTAAACTTACCTAAGTATGGTGACTTGAATATCTTTTTTCTAGAAGCTTCTGCTTAACAATGGTCTTCTAAGGTTTGATGAATTGGTATTATTGCGATTTACATCAATCGCAATAATACCAGACTGCAGCAATGATGTCTATAATCGATGTGATGATGTGAAACTATCTTTGTACAATATTTCATCCAAATCGGTTCAGTGTTTTAGTGGCGCCGTCTGTCGAACCAACTGTTGGTTGTACCAACTCAGAAACCTTCGTGGGCTCATGCACAAAAACTTTGCTAAAGATCACATCACATGATCAAATGCATAGTCTACGATTCTATAAAGGACCTAGATACAAACATTTGTTTTTATATATTAAGATTAACTCCATATTAATTTCCATTATATTTTAATTCCATGTCGTAAAGTTAGTATCGTTATACAAATTCCAGCAACCTGGTGGAGGAGGAGTTGGACGGCGCGGAGGGGTGCCTGGTGCCCGGCTACGTGCTCATCGCGCACGCCGAGCTCGAGCCCGGCCCGCTGCGCCCGGAGACACTGGCTGACTGCGAGGTGGGTGTTTTAAGACCCTCGCTTCATCATTAGGGATGAAGTATAAGCTATAGATCTGTATAGAAGAAATGTCGGTGCTGTGGATATAAAGTTGGGTGTGTAGAAGGAATATGTTGGTATATGTGAGATTATTTGAGAATGATTAGCAAGATTGGAAAAAATCTATTCCGGAGCGACCGGAGACGGAGGTGGGGGACATTTGGTATGTTTTACAATGATCGCTTAGAGTTAGTAATGAAAGATGGGCTATAGATGTAAAGTTGTATGTGTGTAGAAGAAATATGTCTGTATATATGAGAGATTGTTAGTGACCTAAAATTCGGTAGAGACAGATCGAGCGCTCGCCCGCTTTTACTCGAACTTTTAGCTGATAGTAAGGGTTCATGTTGACCAACAAAAACGGTCGATGATGAAGTGTTCATGTATTATCTTTAAGTACCATTCGGCATATTTCGTGTTAGGATGTAGGCTCACGGTTGCCAGCGAAATTAGCGGGTCGGGTCCTATTTGAGCCAAAACTAAGACTGTCCGAAGCTTCGGTCTCAGTTGAAAATCGAGTTTCGGTCTGACACTAGAGAGTCTGGACACTATTCTGATTGGTTAGACACTTGTGGCACCATAACCACACCTTTTTCGTAACAACGTAACAACGGGAGTTTTAGGCGCTTCTGATCCGGTTTGATAGCTGTGGTATGGGAGGCACTTATATGAGAGATTCCATCTCAATCTTCATGGGTAGGTGGCATTTGTGGCAGACTATGGGTATAACTCCAATCCTATCTGGGTTGGATTGCAGACGGTCATGACCAGCTAGCGGCCATTTACTATCACATAGACAGTGGTATTATAAAAAAAATACTAATATTGATTTGACGTGACAGAGCTGCCGGAAAATAAAGAATTCTTTTACTTGTAAAAATCTGTAACTTGAAAATTGATAGTCTTAAACTGAACATTCATTTTACCTCTAGACTTGTTCTGTTTCACTTAAAGGCCCTTGAGAATTAACCTTGAGTAACAATAAAGTAGGGTACCCCTCCAAGCCCATAATGTGTTAGTTGGGATCCTAAATAGTCACGGAAGGATTGCTTTTTATTGGAGCTGTAGTCAAAAGGTGAAAGTGTATATAATAACACACAGATTCCACATGACGGATTAAACGACATACGAGAATTGGTTTGACTACCAACTTAGTCCTTCAAAAACATCATCTCAACTCAACCATACCCGACCTCTAGTAGTATTCTTTTTTGAAATCTATTATTGATGTACGCGGAAACTACTGGCAACTTGACATCTGTGAAGCTGCATAGTTTAAGTAAGAAGAAGAATTTATCCAAGATCCAAGTGAAGTTTATCTAAGTTTGTAATTCGTGTTGTGTGTACAGGTGATCCTAATGGTCGGCATGCCGGGCGCGGGAAAGACACACTGGGCACGACAACACGCAGCCGCCAACCCGCAGCGCCGGTACAACTTGCTTTCCACCGCGGCGATCTTCAACAACATGAAGGTACACACATACACACACGCACACACAAACGATGACACACAGACACACCTAGTTAGATACACACACGCACACACAAACGATGACACACACACACACACCTAGTTAGAGCGACAGACTAACGCACACATGGTGACATTCACGTACACAATGACACACACATACACACAATGACACACACATACACACAATGACACACACACTGACACACGCACACACGCGATACGAACAATTTTCTTCCATACTCAGCAACACACATAATTCTTACACTATATTGGCTATTTTAAATTTTCTAAATATACTACCAACATAACATAATATATTTTTTTATTAACTAATATTTCACAAAATACATAAATTGTAGACTTGCTTGTAAACCTATATTCACATTTTTGTTTGAGAAATATTCTTGTCTTTATCTTTATAAAAATATTGCATAATTATAATTACAAAATCGTTCAGTGTCATAAAACATTTATTAAAGTTTTGTCATTAGAATTTCCCTTTTTGTATAAGCACATAGATTCACACGCACAAACACTCCCAACAAAACATAATCTAATCATATTTTCTTTTCAGCATATAAGGTTTGACAACCGATTTTGAGCCATGCAAAATGCGAATCACAGTGTGTGACCAAAATTGATCATCGATACTAATTACAATGTGTGTTTTCAACAGGATGCCAATTATGATCAACATTTATTGTCAAACAGTTGTTAAACCGTACCAAAATACTGACCTGTAGCGGTCAATCGGGCGCATATCAAAAGACAAGTCGTATGTAGTGTGATACCAGTGGATCGACGAAGAAGAGGACGAACTACTCAGTCCCAACACGGATTGTCCCTGGTATCTCAATGTATTAATCTATAGTATGTAAGGTTAGCCGTAAGTGTAGGGACGCTGGTTTTGTACCGGCACTGTATGAGTGTGTCAATCTCAGGTGGACTGTAAACCGTTCCGCACGAACTACGAGGGCAGGTGGGACGCCATGGTCTCCAAGGGCGCTAAATGCGTGCTAAAATTGTTGGAAATCGCCAAGGCGCGCAGGAGAAACTATATACTCGATCAGGTGAGACTTGCTCCACATTTTTAACACACGTGTAGATGTTTTATTTTTGATTTATTCAATTTTTCTATAATTCCCAAATGAAAAAGTAAACGCTTTTAAAATTATTTATGAATTGGGCAGCTACACTTAAATCAGGAACAATCGAGATCGTCGTGATGTAACGAATTTGCAAACGTGACGCTTTTACGTGTCGAGGATTTCGAAAATTAAAACAAAGACGGGACGTTGACGGATAAAACGGAAACTTTTCGGACAATGGGTGTTTGGCGAAGTGCTTGGTTCGTTGTCTACGCGATGTGCACATCACAACACATTACGGTTACATTTTGTCTATTATACCACAATATCGTACGTATACTATAATTGTATGTATTGTACTAATCATTCTATTTAGCGTCATACCCGTCATCTACGTATCAACGCATCGTCAAGGTACGTCATATACATATAAGTCTCCGCCGGGCGGGCAACGCGACACTTTGCCAAACGGACCGTCGTAAGCGCGTAAGACGCGACGGATCTCCATTGAGCTTGTTCTAGGTGTCCGCTCAACCGGTGCCCACGTATAATGAGAATGTTTTCACGTTTCACTCTCGGCGCGGCGTATTGTATGGTCGCGGTAACGTTAACGCGACGCGGGGTTCAGACGAACGTGTACCCGTCGGCGCAGCGGCGGAAGCTTCGAGAGTTCGACGGCCGACGTCGGGTCGCCGTCGTCATCGTGCCGGCCGCCGACGAGTATCGTCGTCGCGTCGCCACCCGTCTCGCCGCCGGCAAGGAGGTGCCCGACGGCGCGCTGCTCGACATGAAAGGTCCGTCCGCCCCGGCCGGCCCCGGCCGCTCCGTCACCCCGTTCCGACCCTCTCTAACCGTCGTCCTCTCTCCGCAGCGAACATCGCGTTGCCGGAGCCGTGCGCTTGGATCGACGAGGTGTTGTTCCCGGAGTTGCCGCGCGAGGAGGCCGAAGTACTAGTGGAGGCGTTCCATAAAGAAGCGAAAGCGGCGGGCGTGACTCGTGAGCGCGAGAAGCGGGAGCGTTCGCCCGGCAAGGACGCGCCGCCGGCGAAACGCGCGCGAACGCCGGAACGCCGCGCGCACGCTAGGGACGACCGTCGCAGGGACTTTGGCCGAGACAGAGGTAACGAACGTACTTTGTATGACGTCATCCATTTCTTCTAGTCTATTGTCTATTCATTTGCTGATATATACATTTTTTTTTTCGAATTGTGTAGTTGCCGTTGGCCATGGTGGCATTGACAGCATCACCGGGTTTATTGAGGCGAGCCCCTAACGGGGCTCAAGCCTGGGGGGTCAGAAGACTGTGATTTGTACATTGTTGATAATTACTTGGCATAAAATACTTTGTAACCACTAAATACGAATGTGCTACAGTGCATATGTACAGTTGGGCCTGACAATGCTAAGGCGACTATAGATTGTAAGGAAACTATGAGCGAAAATACAAATTTACTCAAAGTCATTCTGTAACTAATCTCAGAAGTGCTTTTATGTTAAGTTGTAATGTTATGATTGCCATAAACTACACTGACATATCTGTAAGACCGAAACCATAAGATGCCGTTGTTATCTTTGCAGCGTCACAGGACAAAGAAAGTTAACGCTAGTTCCACATGGATGTGTATTCTTACATGTGTAAAAAGACTGAACGTCAACTCGGCTATCAGTGACATTCAACGTTTAGGATGGGGTTTGAAGTAGTTTGTAATGTATGAAGTGGTCACAGTTTATACTTCGACCCCTCCAAGGGTCCGGTACAGATTAACATTGTGGGAAGAAAACCTATGTGTTTGAGAATTCTATATATTGCTTGACATTGGCGTATCCAGGACTGATGAAGCTGAGTGTACAGTCTGTGAGTCTGTCAGTGAGTCCAAAATAGAGTTTGATTCTGTAATCCAACATCTTGGAGTGGACACCAGGTCGTTATGTATTCCTATGCAGGGTGGTGGACTATGGCCTACACCGTTTTCGCTCTGAGAGTTTATCTGTATGGTGGGACAGATATGTTCAATATTCGGATGGAATAGATTGGTCAATTTTACAAACTTTAATATATATGCCATTAGTAACTGAGTGCTTGACTGGTTGGTGGCACTTCCCGGCCCGCAAACTATTTACGAAAACCTTAACAATTCGTAAAATATATAACATCATTAGACCGCTATAATTAGGAACCGACAATTCATCAGCGATAACGCCGCGTGAGTCTAACGCTTACGCTCGAAAAACGCTAGCGTGTCAGCGGCCTTAATGTTTGAATTCATGAATAAATCCCCCACTTATGAATCAATGGATTAGATTTAACCTTATATGTAATCTTGATTTTTTCTCCCAATTCACGCTCGCCAAGGAAATGTGGAAGGTTAGCAAAATTTTTCATTTACATCAACATTTATATATTTAGTTTATTTCTGCTATACATATAACATGTATAGTACATGGTATGTTGTATATACGTTACACAGTGCGTCGGTATGTCTGGGTGGTTGTCATCTTGAGGAATACCTGGAACAAAACAGTCTGCATCTATTTTGACACCAAGGAATCAGGATATGTATTCCGCATCACCAGCACTAAACAATAATAACAAAAGTGGATTAAAAACTATGTAGACCATATATTAAGAACAGGATGTTGTGAAACAGAAATATACAAGACTTCTCTTGTCAGGACAAACAATAAATGTACAGATTTTGAAAGATGTTACAAAGTATAGAAGATCGTGACTATGTATTGTAAGGGCCTGTCTTCTATATATTAAGGTTGAGATAAAAAAAAAACAAATTTTCAGTACATAAAGCACTGACAAAAGTTTCAATTTATATTTAGTTCTAGTATAAGAGGTGTTTGTGGTCGTATAACTCCTTATATGCTCATGACATAAGCAGTATTATTTATGGTTACATATTTATGTTTGCTCGAGCTAATCTAAGGAACTGATGTACTTGTTTTGGCGGGATTTTGATGTTTTGGACATGTTTAGGACATCAGCTAACTGTTACTTTGTGAAAGTGGAGTTTATTGTTAACAAAACTGGATAATCACAATACAGTTGGAATAAATGTTATTTTTATTATCTTGTATTGTAATATTATACCTGTTACATTGTAAATTTTACAATGTAAAAAATTTACAATGGACTGTCTTCATGCAATGTGGCATTCTCTACGAGTCAATTCTCAGTACTTAAAGTACAGTACTCGGAAATTGAATAACAAAACGAAATTAAGTAAATAAAAAGTTTTTTTTTTTTTTTTGCAAAAATAATAGGGCTAATTTTTCTCCCCAGTTTCACATACTGAGGCAGTGATATACTGAGGTGAGCAGGGTTTGTCAATGGTGTTTCCTTCCACCACCATTGGAGTGGATGGATAGGTAGGTTCTGATATTAGTTTTTTTTTATTAAATTAAATCTAAAAATCTATCATGTGCATGTCAGAGATCCTGTATTATATGGTTGGTTCTTGAAAGCTCAGTTCAGAGAGATTTGCTGGGAAAGGCTCAACAGGATAATTCGTGCGATGCTGACAAGAAACGGGGACGAATATACTTGTGTCTATATATAGACTACAGCGACAGAATCAACGAAAAATTTAATCAAACGCTGTTGCCGCAATATTCTTGCGATGTCGGAGTGTACTCAACATAACTATGAATGGACATATACAACTTTACTAGTTTTAAGTCTACATTTAGGTAGAATTTGGCCTATTTGAATTAGCCTGGTTCCTGAACTTGATATGAAGAGGTATTATAGTTGTGACCAGTACACTTAAGTGAATGAGAATGAGCTGAAAGCAAAACTTAAGTTACTTCTTTAGTGTTTGATGCAGGGAGCATTGGTCGGGAGTGACGTCATATATACACGCTATATCTGCAAATTTTAATAGGATGGAAGAAATCTTAAAAGGAAGAATTTACACTTGATTTTGGGAAGCGGTGTTCTGTTTTAGGTGGATGTTTTAAGCAACTGCCATGCATCTGAAGGCCATGTGCCGTAATGCATGTAATATTAGCGACTTCTCGCAAATGTCCCAATTCCCTAGCTGTTGTGAGGTGGCCGTCGATAGTCCGTGTATTCAGACATATATTAGCGACTGCTCCCAAATGTCTCAACACCCTAGCTGCCTGCTAGATAGCCGTCGATAGCGACGGCGACGTTAGTATAGTTCGTGTATTCAGTGTTGTCTGTGTGTTTCTCGTGCAGAGGACAGATGGGGCGGAGGCGGGGGCGGGGGTAACAGCCGTTGGGGCCCTGCGGTGCGAGGCGGGCGTTGGGCGGGCGGCGGCGGCGGCCGGGAGCGAGGGGGCGGGATGGGCGGCGGGGGCCCGCCGGGGCGATTCGACCGAGGGTGGCCCCCCGCGCCGCCTAACCGGTGAGTACACACATCGTACCTGGACGGTTGCGACTAGGGGTTTGCGATTATCTTTGGTATCGAATTCTAATCCAGTAATTCGAATTTTTGAATTTTGAATAGTTCGAATTTTCGAATTATACAAAATTCGACGAATAATTAGAGGAAAAATCCAATAATTCGAACAATTCAAGAAATATCATTGGGTTTTCTTTTGTTTCCGATATGAATTCCAATTGACGAAAATTTGAGAATAATTCAAAAAAAAACCGAACTATTCGAAATATCGAATAATTCGGGAAATTTCTAATAATTCTATTTGACTCAAGTTCCGAATCGAATATTAATAATGCGTAGGTCCAAATTATTCGCACATCCCTACGCTCAACTCTATTTGCCTTTAGGTCAGCAGTGTAGTCAGTTGGATGTAGTGATCAATTATTAAATTATAATAGCGTTTATTGTCATACCGAATATTGCTTTTTATTTTTTGTTTCTTTTCAATGCGTAAAATTAGAAGAAGAAAAAACATATTTGTATATGATTTCTCTCGAATCTCATAGGGTATTTGTTTAAAAATATATTATGTTTTCTGACGTTTATATATTCTCTAGTTATACAACATCTTTTAATAAGTAGAAAATTGGTAATGTGTAAATGTATAATATAATATTTAGATTTTTTTTGGTCGGAACCCACTTGAAACAACATAATAATTAGTAGTTATTGTATATTGTATTATTGTGTTGTGTATGTTGAATTGTTATTGTATATAATTATGTGGATATTGAATTAAATGATTATTATTATTGTAATCCGTTCATCATACAAACACGTGTGATGCACATAGTAATTATTGTTCCTGTGTGCAGAGATTACGGACGCGGCGAGCGGGATGGATTCCGCGGTGGGCGTGGCGGTGGTCCCGGCGGACACCCTGGTGGAGGCCCCATGGGCCGTGGACCTCGTGACCTATCTCGGGACCGGCCCTTCCAACGTGACCGTCCCCGTCCGCCGCATCAGCAGGACAAGAGGCCTGGACCGCCCGGCCCCCCACCTCACCACGGTTAGTACCAACACATCTACCTACCACAACTGAACTGTCCACTGTCTACATTTCTAACAGTCTCACACAAGAGTATCATCTCTACAGCCCACACTTTTAATAGTCCCACACTAGTGTTTTCTGAAGTCGTTATATTCTAAACATGAACTCTTTCTACACTTGGAGATGTCTCATTTTTTTTAATAATTCGTAATATGCATATAGCATATTACAAATTAACAGTGAAGATAAAACGTCTTTTGTAAGCAAGCAGGCCTACCTGAGAGTTCTGCAAAAAATATCTTACAGCTAAAGTGAAGTTTACCAATATTACACTATAGTATAATATTTTTCTCCGTGTAATTTGCGTCATAAAACGTCGGAGCGGTGAAGCGAGTAATTTGCGCTCTCCCACTCACGGGCCTTATGGGCGGGAAAAGTGATGAGCAGTATTGTTGTCGATAAGCGATATTGATAGTGTATTTAGTTATGTCAATATGTGGGA